>WAAF01009809.1:102347-135519 GCA_013400475.1 Tricholaema leucomelas | reverse complement strand
CCAGAACTGGACACCGTACTCGAGGTGTGGCTACACAACTGCTTAGGTTCCTAAAAGTGTCAAAGGTTCAGTGCTGTTACAGCTTTATCCTTTGAATATTGTTAACATCTGTTCTACTCAACAGGAACTGTTGATATTTACTATCACTCGTTTCATGTCATACTGGCAATTCTCATGTCCTGCTGTCTCTTGATAACAGAGGGTTTATTTTTTAGCAAATGGCCGACTACTCTTCTCAAATTGCCAAATCGGGCAACTGGACAGCAGAAGCAAATCTCAGACAAGACTGCCCCACCTAAGACTGCATCACTATTCTCAGTTGTAATTCATTATTGCTATATTTCATTGCTTTCTTGCCTTTTTAACAGTGTTCTCTCTCAGCAAGTCCACTGTTTTCAGAGGCTGTTCTCCTGATCTATAGTAGTGTAAGAGACATTTTGAAATGAGGAATTACACATCCTGTTTTTCAGGATTACACTGCTGTGAAATGATGGTATCGTCTAAGTAGCTCTATGATGAAAAAGAAAAAAACCCTATAGCTGAATTTTACTTCCACTGCAAACACAAAGAAAAGCAAAGGAAGAGAAGCAAACTAAAGAGACCCTGCTTCTCAGGAACTCTTTCAGCCTCTCCCCAAAGACCCACCCAAGGAACACTGACAGACTCTAAAGCTGCCGTTTGAGAATGTGAGATAGCCTCCTACTGCACTGCACACCAATGGCTACTTCATCAGGTACACAATATCCAACACTCTGCATGCTCTGGATGCATGTCACCTGAGGATTAAGTCTGGATCAAAAGTTTATGAGTCAAATGCCAGCTCCATTGCCTACTCTTTAAGGAAAAGCATAGAGAAAAGTCTCATCTGTTGCACTGATAGAAGATGGCATTTCTCTGTACAAAGACAGGGGTTTTGGAATAGTGGCTGGGAGAAGGTGTACACACCTTCTAGAAAATATTAATGGAAATACGAGATGGCATTTTTGAGAAAGAATTGGGAGGTTAAAATACCATTTTCTTCATCAGATTGGAAAACTTAGAGTGCTAGGCCACACTTTTGTAAGCAGATACACATGCATGCTGGACTTCATATAATGAACAAATTCAATGAGAGTAAACAAAGTTGCTTCTTTAACTGGCCCATAACTATTTAGAAGACTGGGAAGACTGGGGAAAACTTGGCTTATGACAAATCAACTCGGACACTATTAAGAAAATAACATAAACTCAGGAAGGAAAAAAAGAAATCACTGCACACTGAGGATAAGAGTATGGGGTGACCTTTAGAAAGGAGAGACAGCTCATAATCTGATTTTTAAAACAGATGAATGCATTTCTCTGAATGTCCTATAGGATGCATGACAGTGTCTCAGGGACATCTACAGCAAGATATTCCGAAGTATTTGATCACTTAGGGTGCTAAGGGATTTTGTGAGCACTGGACAAGACACAAGGACACTTCCAGAAAGAAATGTAATGGTTTTGCTTGTTACGTTTCTGGATCACACATTTAGAAGAAGCATTGCAAATATGATGGACAACAATGGGACTATGTAAACAGAACTCTGTAAAGAAGAACACAGCTTGAAAAACATAGGAAGTAATTCTTATTCTCTGACCACCAGTACTCAGGCCTCAAATAGGCATCTGTCACCTATTTGGCAGGGTGAAATGAATCCCATCTCCTGTGCAGAAATACCTACATTTCTCTGTTGTAACAGGAGCACAAAGCTTGGGCATAGATGTCAGGTGAGCCTACCCTCTATAAGAATAAATTTAATTAATAGCACTAAAGATATTCCTGTATAAAGTCAGATAAATGCAATCATATAAGCATACCAAGAGAAGCGCAAGTAAAAGTCCTCTATTAGTCTAACAGACTTCTATGTCAAATGCTCCAAACCTCAATTAAATTAAACAAAAATTTGATATGCCCATAAATTTATCTCTGCTCTGTGGTTGGCTGACCATCAACACAGGCACAACTTGACTCTAACCTTAAACAAAGGTTATTACAACCTCTCTAATCCTCCAATTCTGATTGCAGAGTAGGGTAGATGTGCTAGTTTGAAGCTAGCTAGAATGTTTTGGTGAGAAGAACTAGATCATAGGCTGTGAAATGAAAACAATGGTGAGGTCTACTTCCCTCACAGTCTTGCTGAGATGTGCAGAAAGGAAAAGCAAAACATTAGATAAAGTCACGTGCTTGCTCTCTTTGCTGGGAGCTTTGCCTGCTGCGGAGCTGGGGCTGCTGGCTGAACTCCATCTTGCTTTCTAACCTCACCCTCCATTTGCTTTGGCTGATTTCACCTTTGCTTCTTAATCCCCTTGGCCGAACCTCCATTTTTCCTTGGGTCTGGGGTAAGGTTGAGAGGGGTAGGGGGAAGGTCAGGGGGTGGTTGAGAGCCCCTCCTGGGGACTCAGGTTTCTGGGAGGGGAGTTGTGTTTCTGTATTACCTTTTTACCTTGTATATTTCTGTCTATAACTGTATATACTGTAAATATCTGCTTGTAAATTGTGCCAGCTGTAAATACAAGCTTCATTCAAATTTCCAGAGCTGGCTGAGTGTAGTCTGAGTGCTTTCCAAAGTTGGGGGGGCGGGGGACACCCAAACCATCACAGTAAATCAGAGCCACAGTAGCAAAAACAACCCTGGAGAAAGAGTCACGCAAATAAGAAAAGATCACATTCAAATGAATCTATCTTATCTGTAGACTCCCACGAAAAAAAAAAAAGGGGAAAAAGTATCTAAAATTCAATGTAAAAATCATAAGAAAACACCAGCTTCAGTTACACTTATGTTTTATGAAAAAAAACTAAAAGAAATATAAATCATCTCCACAGAAATGAAAAGCTATTATTGTTTCAATAAATGCCCAATGCAACTGAATAAACTAGTCAGTTTGCTCAGCACAACTCGGGATGTGCTCAGGTTCTTACAAAAGTATAAAATTCAAACTCTCAGCATTTGCTTAGAAGATTCAATTTCCAGCTCAATGCACTGTCAAAAGAACATTATTCTACACAGCAGCACAGGGACTGCTGCAAATTTCTCGTTATTTATAGAAATCTCTGGGGAGTTACATAATGTGCAACAGTCTCGAGACCAAAGTGACCAAATTTAACATTTTCTGTACATCGTAGATAGCTTGTGAACATAAAATGGAAGCATTAGCATTGCACCTACAGGAAAGCATTAACAATTAAATAATTATTATTAATAAACAATAATAAATAATGATTTATAATTAAATATTAATAATGTTGCACCTATAGGAGCCACCTATAGAAAATTCAAAACTTTGTTTGAAATACATTCATATTCTATAGTGTAAAAGACAGAATGGTAACGAGATAATCACTTAAGAAAACCTTCAGTTGTAAGCTTGAACCTCCAAAGTTATTTATTGCTATGAAAAAGTAGATTAAAAGTAAACAAAGTAGAGGTAAAATAGGTCTTTCACCACCTGAAGCATAGGTATGCACGACAAATCAAAGCGTGGAGCCGACTGTAAGTAAATGTGAAAGGGTAAAGGAGATGGCTCTATCCTTTGCTCCTTAGTTTGTCAAAGCAACTAACTAAACAGAGGAAACTCTGGATTACACTTGAAAAAGTTTACAATTTCTCCTTTGCTGCTGTTGATGGTGCTCTGGACAGCTCCTTAGATAAGTCTATGATAAATCTAGTTCTCAGGCATAAAGAATAATGAGATAACGCTTCCTCCAAAGGAACTGCTTCACAATGTAGCTAAGAGTCATAACTGGCAAGGTTTAGGGCTGAGCTGACCACTAGAGAGCTGACCACATGCTCTCTATTCACTCTTCTCCAAAGGAGAAAGGAAATAAGGAAGAGACTTACAGATTGAAAAAGAAAACTAGAACACTTCTAATAAATAATGAAAATAATGAGATATATGCAAATATATATAATATATATAATGATACATATGCAAGTATATATAAAAGCAATGTCCAACCCAAGTCCCCAAGGGCAATCACACTGCCATTGGCCCTGATGCTGTGGGTAGACAATACTGAATTAGACCCAGACTGGACTCAGCAGCAGAAGGGAAATGGACTCAGGAGCTGAATTCAGGAACGGGATTCAAGAACACTCATACTGGAATCAAAGGCAAAAGAATAGAGAGAGACCTTCTTGGACTGGCCATTGAAGAAGAGAGCCTAACCTTTGTGATCCTTCTGCTCTATACTGAATATGACATATACGGAATGGAATTCCTTGTTGTTCAGTTTTAGGTCACCTGTCCTGTCTGCTCCTCCCTTTTATTTTACAGCACCTCAACAGGGGGCACCAGATGTAGCAGAGACTTCAGTTTCTGTAGAAGCAAGTATTAAGAGCTTTTCTGTGTGCCAATCCTTGGCAGCAGCTCCTGAGCACTGTTGCCTCCAGAAGCAGTCACTGTCTGCAAAAGTATGCTATTAACCTAGTTACTTAGAAGAGACTTAGCTGAAAAATAAAATCACCAAACTGAGTTGGTTTTGTCAAACCAGGACACATAACTCAACCTTGTATATGTCTGAGTAAATTCCCTTCATGGATTCTCCCAGGCAAAGCAGTTGTGAACCCAACATGGCAGACAGGCAGAGCAGGCTGACAAGGTGCTGGTGCCAGGCCGCATGGTGCCAAGGCAGCAAAGACAGTTGCTAAAACAAGACAAAGAAACTCACCAATGTTTCAGTGATGGTTTCAAAATCCTTTTTAAATTCAACACACTGAGACTAGATTGGGTATTTTTTCATTAATAAGCTTACACCAATCTGTCAGAATCCTGAAGTCACCATTGGCCTGACTGTCCCTGCCCAGTACCCTGGAGGGCTCCCCTGCCCTGCTCAGGGCCCAGGACTCCATGGCAGCCCCCTGAGGCTGTCAGTCCCTGCCTCTGCCATGCTGCAGTAAGTACCTCCAGTTCTCACAGCCCTGCCCTGGTGGGTCACAGGCCCTTCAGGGCTGGGCCTGTCCATGGGCCCAAGGCCCAATCCGGTGTTGGGCTTTCACCACTCCCAGGGAGGTGTCCATGCTCAGAGCTGGCACAGCCTGCAGGCTGCCCGCTCCTGGCTTGGGTGGCTGGGAGGGGCCCTGGCTGCCATGCTTTGCCTGTACACCCTCAGTGATCCTTATGGGTCCCTTTCAACTCAAGATGTTCTCTGTTTTTCTTTTCATTGCAAAATCTATTTAATCCCTTGCAACTGTTTTCAGGCCACAACCACTTTGATTAGTGTGGCAGACTTTTAGGTATCAATGATAACACATCTTGCTGCTGCTTTATTAAGTCAGGACACTCTATGCAGAAACACAGCTCTTCACCTTACTCCAGCAACACAGAATTCAAAATTTACAGAACCAGGGTTAAAAAAATTTGTTTATGTTGGTCAGGAGCAGAGCATGAGTATTTTTGGGAAATAGTCATTTGTTTAGCCTAATATCTTTCTTTCCAGTGGTGATAAGATTACTTCTGGCAGTCAGGTGGAGCTAAACTGGCTCTTTATGGATGGTGGGGACCAGAAACTGTAGGATTTCTGCTGTTGGATCAGTACACAGAGCTTGAAGGACTGCAGGAGCCTCATGCAACTTCTTAGTAAGATTTACAGTCTCACAGTATCACCAAGGTTGGAAGAGACCTCACAGATCATCCAGTCCAACCTGTTACCACAGAGCTCAAGGCTGGACCATGGCACCAAGTGCCATGTCCAGTCCTGCCTTGAACAGCTCCAGGGACGGTGACTCCACCACCTCCCTGGGCAGCCCATTCCAGTAGCCAATGACTCTCTCAGTGAAGAACTTTCTCCTCACCTCAAGCCTAAATTTCCCCTGGCGTAGCTTGAGGCTGTGTCCTCTCGTTCTGGTGCTGGCCGCCTGAGAGAAGAGAGCAACCTCCTCCTGGCTACAATCACCCCTCAGGTAGTTGTAGACAGCAATAAGGTCTGCCCTGAGTCTCCTCTTCTCCAGGCTAAACAACCCCAGCTCCCTCAGCCTCTCCTCATAGGGCTGTGCTCGAGGCCTCTCACCAGCCTCGTTGCCCTTCTCTGGACACACTCAAGCATCTCAATGTCCCTCTTAAACTGGGGGGCCCAGAACTGGACCTTCCCAACATAAAAGTTTGAACTGGACAGGAGGATTAACTGGTCTGAGAAGCTGCAGACTCTGATGACATTCCAGTTTATGGGATATTTCACTGCTTTGTGCCAGCCCAGAGACTTTCTGAAAAAACTCCTGAAAACCAGAAGCCTTTCTGCTTGACAGGAGCTGCAGGAATGGTGGGAGCAATAAAGAGGTACAAACAAGAGGTCCACAAGCAACACTTAAAATTTTGCATTTCAACCAAAGCAAAATGCACTTTTTGTACTTACAACCCCACCACAGCTTGACTGCAATAACTCAAAGCATAGTGGAAGTTTCACATATTTAATATTCTCACTGTGTTCATGAAAGACAAGCGGCAAAGAATTGCGCTACATTTCTAGTGAATGGGTTATCACTAAATTCTTATGTAGGTTGTTCCCAAGCAAAATAAATGGATTGTTTTTGTTGACTTTTTCTTTCCATTAAAAAAAAAAAAAGAGAAAACAAGTATGTAACATCTAAGAAAGTCATTAAAGCTTGCCAAAAAGTTGGCTCTTCAGTTCAACCAAACCTCTGAGAAGGCAGTGAGGTGCAGGGCAACAACAACAAGCATTAATTTTGACAGCTTCACATTGGTGAAAGCCGTAATTCTTACAATTAAATTACCTGAAATAATGATGCCAGATTAATAGATATAGTCCCTAAACCAATGCTTTTCATGTCTTCTCTGCACCTGTTTAAATTTTAAAGAGTATTCATATGCATTATCATTTGCAGTATCATTTATAATAGTTATTTCTTGACTTAAAAAAAAATTCTTCTGTGCATGACTCTTAAAATGTCTTTAATCAAATGAAAATCTTATAAATCCTGTAACAAAGTTATGAGTGATTTGCCATTGGAATGGGCTGCCCAGGGAGGTGGTGGAGTAGCTGTCCCTGGAGGTGATCAAGAGAAGCCTGGATGAGGCACTTAGTGCCACGGTCTAGTTGATTGGATGGGGCTGGGTGATAGGTTGGACTGGATGATCTTGGAGGCCTCATCCAGCCTGCTTGATTCTATGATTCTATGCTTTTGGTGAGGTAGGAATAATGAATCTTAGGAAAATTAAAAAAAAAAAAAAGAAAAACAACAAACCAAACAAAAACATGGCTTCAATTTCTGATTCCTGGAAAGAATGTGAAGATCAGATCTGAAAGTCTGCACACAGCCTGGCCCCCAGGGAGATGGGTGCTCATGAAGGCATGCTGTAAGCTCAGCATAGATAACACCAAGTCTCTAGCTTGCTATTTGTTTTAATGGTGTCCAAGCTGATCCTTACTATGTTAGCTTTTACACAGACAGCTGCGAATGTGCTGAATAACAAGCAGTGAATTCCAAGTCTGAATAGAAGTCAACGTACTATCACTACATACCTTTTCCTGTTCAAATGCTTCTTCAAAACCTTCTCTTTTACTCTTTTTTTTTTTTTTAATTATCTTGCAAAACAGTATAATGCCCAGCAGCCAGAGCACAGTAGCACTTGGCACGTTTTGCTAGACTCATTTTTACAAAAAGCCAGTCTATCTGCAGAGAAATCTTTTTTATTGTTTTAAAGCAAACATGTCATTCTACTTTTACCTTTTATTTACATTGCTCAAACCCAGCATTAAAGATCTTTCCATTTGCTCAGAATAAATTAATAAACAAACAAACAAACAAAGAACAGTCAAATTATACAGCAGTGACAGATGATTCAAAGACACAAAAGGATGGGCTCAAACCTCCTCATAAGATGAAAATTCACCCTGTTCCATACAACTATACCTTCTTTTTTTGTTGCTGTTTTAGTTTTGCTCCTTGGGTGAAATTGCCATACAGTAGTGTGCAGTCACACCACAGCTAAAAAAAACAGCAGGGGCTGAAATGCCCCTGGAGAGGATACTGTGACCACGGCTATTTTTGTCCTCTGTTGTGCAAACACACCAGATCACATCTCTGTTGAGATTATGCTGCAACATTCTCTACTTAAGATTCAGGTTAATTACATAAATTCACAAAGACTCTACCTTCTATTAAAAAAATCTAATTATCTAATGCATGTAAACACCCTTTATAATTGATGAATATCAACTGTTACTTTGTTAAAACAGATATTTTTATTTTTTTCTATCAATGCCAACCAAGCAAGATTGCAGAGGAATGTGCCAGTACACTGAAGGCAGTGGAAAGGCTCCAATTTCCTATAGTGTTGTTACCTTCTGGATTAGCTCTTTCCATTTTCACAGCAAGATTTGTGCAGGTGCACAAATCAATCTTGCATCTAATCCCTCCACTAAGCAGCATTCAGCTCCTAGCAAAAGCGTCTCATTTGAACGTGATCCGTCCCAGCTGCCTGAGATGACCTGTCAGCAGAAAGCACTCTTAGTAATTTGTGGTATTTCTTGCTAAATATTTTTCTTTCTTACATTCAGGTTAGTTTGTTTCTTTGTAGAAAACGTTTTTATCTAAATGCAATCAAATGGTTAAATGAGAATATATGTTTATCCACTAAAACAGCAGGTAAAGAACAGCAGAAACATCTCCCTTTGTTCTGTGCAGAACAGATATATATATATATATATCAGCCATTAAGAGAGGTGACATTTCATCACCAATCTAGGTATCTCAAAATTCCTGTGATTAAAAGATCTCTTAGTCCATGCACTAACTAGCTTGTAGACATTTTTCTTCTTTATGACTTAAAGGCTGCAACTCTTTCCCTATCTCATCTTACACGTATAATCACATCAAATTCCTGCCAGCACCACACCATGGAAACTGATTAGATGTGAAGTCTTCTGTTGGCATTTTTATTTTGTTGGTGTTTTTTTCTCTGTATTACTCCATATATCAAGTACTTTTGTAGCTTTGTTGAAAGACTACCATTAGAATTTGATATTGAGATTAATCAATTCTGATCTCTTGGTACAGCATAAATTTTCCTAACACCAGGAGAAGAAATTTCATCTTTTCCCAATCCAATCATTCTTAAGTTAGATATAATTAGAAAGAACTATTCCACTTCTCACTGAAGTAATTGTAAATATATCCAGCTGGCCTTTACAATTGAATTTTCTGGGTTTCTTAAAAAGATTTAATTTCTTTCAGCATGTTCAACATAATACATTAGAGCATTAGGAGACTTTTCACCCACAACCCTCTATTAGCTACCATATTTGATGTGTACTAGTAAACGACAGTCTTCATGAGGAGTCTCTTTCAGGCCACGTTAAAGACTTGAACTAGGGAACAATGCATTGGCCTGGTTTAGTAGTCCCAGGTTAAGGGTGTAGTTTTTAACAAATTCTACAATGCATTTATTTTGCAACCCATCATGAAAAGAGATTAAATTTAAAACCATTAAAGTGTCCTTAACTTAACTCAAAATAGAAAATATATAGTGTGTGAGAGGGAACAGCCAGATGTAGTATTCACATTTCTATGCACATTTCTATGCACTAAAACACCTGTTTAGCTTCCATTTTCCTCACTGCAATTAATCTGTTCACTGTAATTAATTCACCCTTGAAATTACAACATAACAAATTAGAAGAATTACATTGAAGGTACTATTTTAAAATTGAGACATGGGCTCTCTTGCCTTAATTATTCCAGCATGAATTGAAGAAAGCAGTTAAAGCAAGTTGTTTCAGTGACAGAAGCTGATAAGAGAACAATATGAAGTTGTGCCCATCGTCTTAGCTGCTCAGGATTGCTGCATAGGTTTTATGAAAGGGGTAATTAATTAATGTGAGATTATATTTTCTAAAATTAATATTGTTTATTTTTATATTCAGAACTCTCAACACCCTGGACCACTACTTTTAATAATAATCGGTTCTTCACACAGTTATGGAAACATTATACAGATAATAACTACATCTAGAAACAACCAGCAAATATATAAACATTAAGTAAACTGGAAGAGAAGGTTCCTGCAATCAACTCCTTGATGTCCACTAGATGGACTCAAGGAGCTCCTTTCTGCTTATGGTAGAAGGCTATGGTGAATTACAAGAGGCTTTAAGTATTTCCTCACAAACTATTACTACCTGACTCGTGGGGCTAGCTACAGCTTCAGACAGTACCCAAACACTTTCAGGGAATTCTGTTACTGTCCTGTCAAACGCTGAGACTTCTGATTTNGGTTCTTCACACAGTTATGGAAACATTATACAGATAATAACTACATCTAGAAACAACCAGCAATATATTAAACATTAAGTAAACTGGAAGAGAAGGTTCCTGCAATCAACTCCTTGATGTCCACTAGATGGACTCAAGGAGCTCCTTTCTGCTTATGGTAGAAGGCTATGGTGAATTACAAGAGGCTTTAAGTATTTACTCACAAAATATTACTACCTGACTCGTGGGGCTAGCTACAGCTTCAGACAGTACCCAAACACTTTCAGGGAATTCTGTTACTGTCCTGTCAAACGCTGAGACTTCTGATTTTTTCCAGGCTTCACAGAGTGCTGGGAAAGGAGGCAGACAATCTCTAACTTTATCTCCTGGCTCCTCTGGACAATCTGTGTATCCAAGACTTCCCGTTTTGGCAGGAGACTTTCAGGTGCAGGCAGCATGTCTTGTGATGTGCAGTCTTACCACGATGTCATGCTGGCTATGCAGGCTGATGGCGTGGAGGCATTTAGAGCCTGTTCCTGGCAAACTCGAGGCAAGCAGTTTCTAGGCAATTCAGCAGAGATAGCTTATAGCTTTAGCATAATGCTGCAGAGGGTAATGGCAGACTCACTGCCAGAAACCGAGAGCAATAGCAGCAAGCAACAGCAGGCACGAATACAATGGCAGAACATGTTGTTACCTGCGTATCTTTTTTTACAAGTGTAGCCCGAGATTAATGGGCCTTTGGACACAGAAATGTCCAATCAGAATGGCAATTAGCCAAGTTTGACCATATTAGTTTAAGCCATAGGCTTGTTTTACCCAAATTTGGGAAAAGCACAGGCCTTGCACAAGGCAGGCAAAAGCTAAGCATGTGTACTTTGTTTACCACAGGATGTAAACAAGTCTGGGCAGGCCAGAGTCCTTAGACTCAGTGGCTCCAGGTTCTTTGTCCTCTTTTCCGCAGTTGCCTCTCCCCAGGACAGAAGAAGAGAGAATAGAAAAACATGCCTCGGCAAGGCAGGATATGTATAAGCCTATTTTGGGCTATCAGGCCTACCACAACAATAGAGGCTACCCAAAGCCTGGAGAGAGGTTGGTGGGATGGTCCTAGTAAGTGTGGGTGTGAATACAAATGGAAGGCTCAGCTGCTATAAGGGAACTAATCAGTCTAAATATCCTGAGAAACTCTGCCTTAGGAAACTCTTCATTCAGCTTGCCAGTTTCTGCCCTTGGATACTTCAGAGGAGGTTAGCACAACTACTCAGTACTTGCTGTGGGTAGGCAGACCACAGATGAGCCCAGTGCCAGAAATCACAAGTCTGCGCCAGCACAGTGCTCTGCTCAGCTAAAGCATCCTGCTGAGAAGCAGAACATACTTGCTCAGGCACAGCATGATGCTAACACAGCTACCTCGCTTTTGGATCAGGGCCAGCTTTCCCATGACAGGCTGAGCCAAGCCAATGAAAAGCTGTCTGTACACATCAATTGGACTAGCTTGAATTTATGCAAATACTGACCTGCAGCTAATTTGCAGCTGTGGATTTTCTAATAGGAAGAGCATTTGATAAGCTCCCCAATTTTCAGCATTTTCACTGCTATGATTCTTTGAATATTAAAAGTCTTTAAGCCTAAAATTCTGATTCCAAGAATCAATTTTATCAACAAGATCTAGCAGCCTTTCAGTATTTCATATTTTGTATCTCTGTTTCCTCCCTTCGGAAGCGTCAGAAGCACTTACCCTTTCATTCATGACTATTGAGTGCCATGGAAGGCACTAAAACATGTCCTGGCTTTCCCCACCTTTCTGATGATGGGGGAAGCAAGAGCAGAGGGATAACAAAGGCTTAGGCCATTATGTTCTCTCGCAAAGTGATAAACAGGTACCCACATGTGTTTATGCACTTGTGAGCGCCTTGCCCACCTAAGAGTAAGCAAGCTCTGGTTTCACCTAATATGGTCAGTTTGGCAAAGTGCCACTCTGATGGCACACAATCTCTTGTGGCCCAAGGAGTCATTATACTCAGGCAAATAATATAAACGGAGCTAAGTTGCAAGCAGTCTGCTCTGCTCCAACAATGTGCTTCCTGCTCTGCCTCATGCTTCAGATCAGCTTAGCCCTGATGTTTTGGGCTTGAACTACCTAGAAACTTAAGTGCCTCAATTTTACCAGGAGAAAGCATTAAGTGCCTCAGGACATGGTGGGAAGTGCCACTGACATAGTGGCACCTCTGCAAACCTCCGTGCCAAGTCTGGACTACAAGAGGAACCAGGATCAGAGAACGTCTGCCTCTTTCCCAGCACCCTGTTAGAGCCTGGGAAGATCTAGAAACTTCTCAATGGCTATCAAGACACTGACAGAACTCCCATCAAGGGTTTGGGTACTATCTGGAAACTGTAGTTAGCCCTGGGAATCTGGAGATAATATTTTATGAGTAACTATTCAAAAGCCTCTCTGTAACTGAATGCTATTTCTGCTTTCTGCTTTAGCAGAAAGGGGTCTCTCGGGTCTTCCTCCAGGGCAAGCAGCATATTGGCCGCATGATTCTCTTTACAAAATAGTTCAATGTTTGTTATGTTATTGCTAGTTATTACTTCAGTGTTCTAGATTCCCTGTTTTCTCCTCTGTGTAATACTTTACATGACCATGCAAAGAGCCTATCATTATTAAAAATTACAGTCTGTGATGAGGTTGCTAAATATCAAAAATAACAAACTATATCAATGTTGGAATACATCCCACCTATACCATTACCCTGAGTCTCTCACACTACTGACTGGCAAGTTCTAGAACAGTTTCTGGAGTATTTTTTTGTAAGCATACAAAACAAATAACAGCAAGAAAAACACAAATAAAACCAAACAAGGATCCTTCTAAGTGTGTGAAAAATTGGAAAGGAATTCCATCAGAAGCTAAAATGATCCTATCACTGATGAGAGCAAGGCACTGATTATTTACTGCTTCACATTCAGAAGCCTCACTTCCAAAGTGATTCAACTCATCTAATAGTCACCTGTGTTGTCTGATAGAAATAAGAGGCAATATGCTATATTTACAAATTGTGGATAGTTACATGGCATGGACTAGCCAGGAAAGGGCCTTGACAAAAGTTTCCCAGCCATACCCAGGCTAGGCACAGTGCTGTTGTGGCAAATGAGCCTCCTGCTTATCACACTGTTTGAAACCGACACTCCACATCCAAGTGTATTATTGTAGACATATAGGCCACTAACACTGTTCTTAGCTGTCATTCAACAGTGTGTGTTTTGCAATGCTGCTGGCAAGGTTCCCCCAGGGGCTTTTCTTTTCTCACTTTCTGTTAAGATTATTATGGACCCTGTCTGACCCATTTTTGTAGAAGCAAGGGGGCTCCTTAATGCTCATCCTTCAATAGCTCTTGAAAGAAAAAGGAGCCTGGCTAGAATCAGTGAAGTAAAAGACCTCATGAGAAGAGCCCCAAACCCCTAGTCTCTTTCTCAAAATTAGTTTACCTTAATTTTGCCTTTTTTTTTTTTTTTTTTAACCTGTTCAGCCTTCTGTGGTGGTGATTCACCATATGGTTATATGTGACTGGAGCTAACACTCTATTTTGGTTCTAAACTACAAACAAGAGCGAGGAACTTTCTGGACATTCTTTTGAATATAGAGTGAATGAGCAGGACATTGGTTGTAAAAGGAAAATAATTATAAAGTCTATATCATTCATTGGTTTCCTAATTGGTTTAAAAAGTCAATATATGAATAATTTCTCATTCTTTGCTCCCTTTCCCTTCTACCTCTTCCACTGCTCCTCTGGACAAGGTCTTGCTGGTTTTCTATTTGAAGGATAATTTTCCCAACCTGTCACATCCTGTCACATGTATTTTCACCACTTGCACTGCATATTGCAATATGTGCTAGTTTGAGGCTAGCTAGAACGTTTTGGTGAGAACAACTAGATAATAGGCTGGGAAATGAAAACAATGGTGAGGTCTACTTCCCTCACAGTCTTACTGAGATGTGTAAAGAAGAAAAAGCAAAACAAAAGTCACTTTGCTCTGCACTTTGCTTGGGCACTTTCCTCTGAGGCTGTGCTCTCGGCTCTTTGCCTGCTGGGGAGCTGCGGCTGCTGGCTGAACTCCATCTTGCTTTCTAACCTCACCTCCATTTGCTTTGGCTAATTTCACCTTTGCTTCTTAATCCTCTTGGCCAAACCTCCATTCTTCCTTGGGACTGGGGTAAGGTTGAGAGGGGTAGGAGGAAGGTGAGGGGGTGGTTGAGAGCCCCTCCTGGGAAGTCAGGTTTCTGGGAGGGGAGCTGTGTCTGTATTACCTTTTTACCTTGTCTATTTCTGTCTATATCTGTATATACTGTAAATATCTGCTTGTAAATTGTGCCAGCTGTAAATATAAGCTTCATTCACATTTCCAGAGCTGGCTGAGTCTAGTCTGGGTGATTTCTAAAGTGGGGGGGGGCGGGGAACACCCAAACCATCACAATTGAGTACTTATTAGGGGGCTGCTTCACATGGTTTGTCATTGACTTATGTAAGTGTATATGATATAAGCTTGTTCACATGCATAAGTAAAATCATAAATACCTCCTTCAGCATAAGTCCTGATCTACATAGATTCAATAAGCAAGGAGGAGAGTGTTTGGCCTAGTAATACACAGTTTTGTCTTAATTCTGCACCAATATCAGATATTGCTAGAGTGCTGCAGTACACTCTAATATGTAGACCTTCCCTACACATTTATATTGGAAATCCCACCCTGTTCTGAGCATTATGCATTTATGTTTCATGGTACTCAAACTAACACAAACACACAAAAAAAACCAGAAAACTGCCTCTGTGACCTCACTGCTGTCTACAACTACCTGAAGGGAGGCTGTAGCCAGGTGGGGGTTGGTCTTTTCTCCCAGGCAACCAGCAATAGAACAAGGGGACACAGTCTCAAGTTGTGCCGGGGGAAGTATAGGCTGGATGTTAGGAGGAAGTTCTTCCCAGAGAGAGTGATTGGCATTGGAATGGGCTGCCCAGGGAGGTGGTGGAGTCACTGTCCCTAGGGGTGTTCAAGAAAAGCCTGGATGAGGCTTTTAGTTCCATGGTCTGGTTGACTGGATAGGGCTGGGTGCTAGGTTGGACTGGATGATCTTGGGGGTCTTTTTCAGCCTGGTTGATTCTATGATTCTAGTTTTCAAAATGTAACTTACAATATTTGGCTAGATGTGGTATTCTCCAGAATAGATGGGGGATTCATGTTATGCATTTTAATACATATTAAATGTTATTGAATCATCAGTGTGATGATTCTATGAAATAAATTTCTAACCTTCAAAATTACAGCAATTGATGTGTTAGGAATACAAAACATTGGACTTCAGCTTCTCATGTGTGATCATATCATTTAGTCATGAAGTTAAAATAACAAAAAGAAAAATCTCCCAAATTATCTATTCTTGCCCAGTATTTCATCAGAAGAATAATCACCCAAAACAAAGGGACAGTAAAATTTAGTGGTTCTTAATCATACTTCAATAGTCTTTTGACCTGAATCAATGGGATTATTCACACACAGATCAGTTGATTTCTTCAAAAGGAAAACCTACTTTTCTATTCAGCAAGGAAATGAAAGAAAATTAAGATGATTACCGAGCTTCAGGTAAGAGGAAATGGCACAGAAAAATGGACTGATGACTGTCTATTCCTGTGTTAAAACACAAATTGTCTCACTAGACAGTATACTACCTTTCGTTTAAAGCAGTTTTCCAACTGCTTTAAAAATGCATGGCTCTCCGGGTGGGAAGCTCATGAGCTGTAGCAATGAAAAGACCTAATGTGAAGTCACATGAAGTTAATGGGGAGACTGTTTCTGACAGCAGTATGCTGTAGGACAGAGTTGCAAATGAGTGGAAAATCCCTCCTCCCTCAAGTCATAAAAAATAGAATCATAGAATGGTTTAGGTTGGAAGGGACCTCAAGGATCATCCAGCTCCAACTCCCTGCCATAGGCAGGGACACCTCCTACTAGAGCAGCTTGCTCAAGGCCTCATCCAGCCTGGCTTTAAACGCCTCCAGGGAGGAAGCATCCACAACCTCCCTGGGCAACCCGTTCCAGTGTCTCACCACCCTCACTGTAAAGAACTTCCTCCTAACATCCAGTCTAAATCTCCCCTCTTCCAGCTTAAACCCATTCCCCCTCATTCTGAAAATACATTAATCTTTTATTGTGGAGAAAAAAATATTTTAGGTTATATCTAGCAACATATACTACAAGTATACACTGACTCAGCCTATTATACTAAATAGTAATCAGAAATAAACAACTTTCTGATAACATTTGTGACTTGTCAGGAAAAGCTAAACAGTGTGGCTAGCCATTTTCCCCAGCTGCTCCCCACGTTTGTGAAAGGAAGCAAAGCTCTCTCCTGAAGAGGCAAATAAAGTGACGAACCAGAAAATTAATGGTTTTATCTTTATTAGAACAAACACTTTCAATCTTAATGAAACAAAACTACTACACTGTAATTTTTTTTTCTCACAATATTTTTTTTCAAAACAAGGCACCATTTTAATTTTAGAAGAAAGAAACTGTGAAATGTTGAAATTCTTTCAGGTTAAGGAATTTCTCTGTACAGAACACTATACCCTGAGCTGTAATTAACAGAAGCAGTTTCCTCTTCAGCAGTTATAATTACAAAAGATGGTAAGGTTGCACCATAATTAAACTGTATTTTCAAATACAGCAATACGATGAGACCAAAAGTAGGCTTGTGTTGTAAATTTCAATTTTGCTTTGTGACATTTGGCCCGAAAAGAACAGAAACATTAATTTCCTCATGCAGCACAGCAGACTTCTAAAAATTCAGATGAACTCTGGGTGTATCTTTCCACTGCATATTCTTTACCAAATCTAATTGATACACTGCTAACAGAAACCAATTAATTTGCTTTGGCTGTATCACAGAACCACACAGGACCACAAAAACAGTCTGGTTGGAAAAGATCCTCAAGATCACTAAGTCCAAGCCTACTCTACAAGGTTCACCCCAACCCATATCCTCAAGCACTTCATCCAATAATCTTTTAAATATATACAGGGTTGGTGACTGAAGCACCTCCGTGGGGAGCCCATTCCAATGCTTGACCACTCTTGTTGTGAATTTTTTTCCTACTAAACCTACCCAGTCACAGTTTGAGGCCATTCCCTTTTGTTCTATTAATATTTATCTGTGAAAAGAGACCATCACCAAGCTCTCCATAACATCCTTTCAGGTAGGGTTAGGAGGCCTTCCCTCAGCCTCCTTTTTTTCCAAACTAAACATCCCCAGCTCCCTCAGTTGCTCCTCATAGGATTTATTCTCCTAATAATATATATGCAAGATATATTATGTGTATATACACACACACATATGTACATGTGTATATACACACACACATATGTACATGTGTATATACACACACATATGTACATGTGTATATACACACACACACATATGTACATGTGTATATATATACACACACACATATGTACATGTGTATATATATACACACACACACAAATATATATGTATATATGATGCAATGCCAAAGTGATTTCCATCTCTTGGTCTTAATTTTGCCTGTTGTACACCAACACAGCTAGGATCAGATCAGATCTTTCTTAGGCCAGCAAATACTACATGCCAAGCTTTCTTATGCTGATGCTGCTGTGGCATTACTCTTATTAAACAGCCAATTCCAGGCACAGCTTTACATGCCTTCTGATGAGCCATGCTGAGTTCCTAACACAAATGTGAAGATTTCCTACACTCATTCATACATTGACCTTGGAATACAGTGCATTCTTTTTAAAAGGAGGTTGATAA
Source organism: Tricholaema leucomelas (assembly GCA_013400475.1). Classification (NCBI taxonomy): domain Eukaryota; kingdom Metazoa; phylum Chordata; class Aves; order Piciformes; family Lybiidae; genus Tricholaema lacrymosa; species Tricholaema leucomelas. The sequence goes on along the minus strand of WAAF01009809.1, from coordinate 117,443 downwards.
TGCACTTTTGTAATGGCACTGTGATAACACTATAATTACAGTACTAAATTTGCTGCATTAGACTATCCATTGTCCTTTTACTCCCCTGCCCTCTGTCTTTTGACTAATACCAGACATCCCAGGCAAAGTCACTAGTTGCTAATGCATTGGATGCAGACGTATTTTTGTAAGTGCTTTGTTTGATGGGCATTTTTGGAGTGTTTGCTTGGCTTTTTCTCTTTTTTTGGTTGGTTGGGTTTTATGGGTTTTTTTTGTTTGTTTGGTTGGTTGTTCTTGTTGTTGCTGATGTTTTCTTTTATAGTTTGATTTTCCAGTTCTTGAACGATTTTTCTGAGAGCTGTCATAAAGAAGGCTAAAAACTGCTGCATAAATTGAGAAGGAAGAAATCAGGACTTCAGATGACCTGTAACTAACCAAATCCCCTGCTATGGGATGCTAATAACAAAGTTACACTGGGTGTTCTGAGACAGCAAAACCAGAACTTTTTTTCCCAGTCAAGCAGTTTTGCTCTTCAAGGTTCTATGCTTTGCTTAAATGTAGCTAACTTTGGTGTTCTGTAAACTGGTTCTGATTTAGCCACATTTAGTTTTCTTTTTCTTAGAAAATCGAATGGAGAACTCTTAGATGGAATTACTGTTGCTAGCCTTTGTTCAACAGTGAGAGCAAAGTTTTTACTCTGGCCCATAGCATTAAGGGATTTCCTGATGCCTTCAGAGAATCTAGTTTCATCTCTGATCACTGAATTCTTCAAGTGATCTGAGGCCAATTTCCAAATATTTTCTATCTCATTATACTGGTAATCAGTAATAATTTGCTATCTGCATCATCTAGCAAATCCACCTTTAAACTGGAAAGGAAGTTTGCCTTTTTTTTCCCTTCTTTATTGTCATACACAATAAATGGCAGCACTTAAACCTAACAAAATAAAACTAAAGGCTAAGAGTAGCAATCCTAGCCTATTTACTGTAATACCATGAAAACTGATTTTAACATGACTTTTTTTTCTTCCCCCCCTCTTCCTTTTTATCTTCTCTCACTGAACTCTGGCACATTAAACATTTGCTGAACTCTTAAACATTTGCTAGTGATTTCAGGAAAATATCATGTTCTCACTTTCAGTAGCACAAATGTAAAATAATGCCCACTGCAGTAACTTATTCCAAACTTGCAGAAGTGTAATAAAGCAGAATACACACACAGAACCATAGAACACCAGGTTGAAAAGGACTCCAGGGATCATCTGGTCCAACTTTTCTAGGTAACAGTATAATTGAAATTAAGTGGTCCAATTCCCTGTCAAGCTGAGTCTTAAAACTGTCCAATATAGGGGAATCCCTTGGGAGATGATTCCAATGTAAAACTGTTCTTATGGTGAAAAAATTTCTTCCAGAGAGGTGAAGAGCTGAAAGGCTCAAACCCTCCACCATAAACCCACCCGATCTGACGGTAGGAGCTTTGCAGAGGGTAAAACATGGTATTCATGCCCCTGCAGACTCTTGAGAAACATCAGCATCAGATTTACTAGCACTGAAATCAGATTTCATTACAGAAACTGTGTGAAGCAAAGCAGAGCAGAAACCTAGTGCAAACACCAGCTTCCAGCCCACAAACACCCCTGTTAATTCCAGTCTCTACAACTCATTGGCTTTTAATTATGATGAGGTACCTTCATAGCCATTCAGGAGGAATAAAAACAAAACCCTGTTTCCACCAAACAGCTGCATCTGAAGTGCTGTTCGAAAGCTGGAAGAAATCAGAGCAGGTGGTAGAAGGAGGTGTAACAACAGCTCAGAGAAGTGAGCTGCCACTCAGGTCCAAGTTAGATGTTCCCAGCTCCACCATGGTATGGGCAGGGTTTGGTGCTCATATTGTGCTCTTGCACAGGACTCATCTCCAGCTGCTGCTCCCTGCATGCCAATGGAGGCAGGCGTGCAGGCAGGGAGGGAGGACTGGAGGCTGCTGCAGGGCTGCTGCTCCTGAAGTTGCTCAGGAGAAAAGAACAGTAGGAGAACTGGGACTGAGTTCTTGAGAAGGACTCAGTGGGAACAGATGTGGTCACTCATGCTCAAGAAAAACAAGGAGAAACCGGAATGGATGGATCAGAAATAAAAGACACAAGATCTAGTGCTTCTTGAGCCAGAGGTTGTGTTTTCATTTACTGTCAAAGAAGTCTCATCTGCCACCAAAAGAATACAAGCTTCTAAAAGAAAGGTGGCCACAAGTAACAGAATGAAAATAAATAAACAAGCAAACAAATGAAAGCATACAAAAGTTGCCAAGATTTTCAAAACTAAATGCTTCTGACCACCAAGGTTAGAATTTTTTAAGAGAAATAAAAAAATCACAAGATGAAAATCAGGTCCTTTTAAAACACTCTACATTCAGCATCTACCTACCATCACATCTGCATATCTTGGTTCTCACAACCACATTTTTTCAAACCTTCCTCAAAACAAGAGCAAGACAATATTACACACAATGCGGTGTCCCATCAGTGGATTCAGGCTGCCTCAACGCTGTAATTTCTTTAATGCTGGATAGATTGTGATGAAATGTTACATTATTACAGAAACTATTCTGGATGTGTGTTTTGGATTTACAAATTTGTAGAATCTCGTTTCATTAGTGAAACCTTCATAATAATGTGTTATGACTAGAAATTCCCTTCATCCTTCCTCTTGGGAGTGGAAAGGCCACATATTCATTTACAAAGAGAAGACAAAACTAATAAAATAAATTACTATTTAGAAAGACTAATTTTTTTATGTGTTCTACATTCTATAATCTGTAACCTAATTTGCAGTCAATAACATTTATTAATTTTCAGTATTTGGTGTATTCCATTTTGCATGGAAGAGGAGAAAGTGGCCCAGGTGGCCAAGAGGGCCAATGGCATCCTGGCCTGTATCAGGAACAATGTGGCCAGTAGGACGAGGGAGGTTATTCTTGCCCTGTACTCAACACTGGTCAGGCCACACCTCGAGTACTGTGTCCAGTTCTGGGCTCCTCAACTCAAGAGAGATGTTGAGGTGCTGGAACATGTCCAGAGAAGGGCAACAAAGCTGGTAAGGGGCCTGGAACACAAACCCTATGAGAAGAGGCTGAGGGAGCTGGGGTTGTTTAGCTGGGAGAAGAGGAGGCTGAGGGCAGACCTCATTGCTGTCTACAACTACCTGAAGGGTGGTTGTAGCCAGGTGGGGGTTGGTCTCTTCTGCCAGGCAACCAGCAACAGGACAAGGGGACACAGCCTCAAGTTGTGCTGGGGGAAGTATAGGCTGGATGTTAGGAGGAAGTTCTTGCCAGAGAGAGTGATTGGCATTGGAATGGGCTGCCCAGGGAGGTGGTGGAGTCACCATCCCTGAGGGTGTTCAGGAAAAGCCTGGATGAGGCACATAGTGCCATGGTCTGGTTGACTGGATAGGGCTGGGTGATAGGTTGGACTGGATGATCTTGGAGGTCTCTTCCAACCTGATTGATCCTATTCTATTCTAAGGCTGATGAAAATATGAAACTATACAATGTCTTTAAGAGAAATTGAAGTGAAAAAAGGATTAAATACAATAGAGGCTTCATCCTCATGTGGCTAGGAGTCCTTTTCTTTCAATCTTGGATGATTCAAGACTATATTTAATTTGTTTTCCTAATCTTCTAGTGTAATTCCTCCTTTTCTGGAACCTACGCAACATCCAAGTGTAAACAGATACAGTACTAAAATGTAGTTTCTGACGCACATGTACAACCACATAACAAATCTAAACTTGGCTTGATCATCTTTTCTTGACATATCTTTGTGTATCTTCCCAAAGCAGCCTCAGTAATTACTGACATCATGTGGCATAATTATGGACTCTGAATCAAAACAAAAGGCAGCAGATTGCAATAATTTTAGATGGTAATGAATCTAACATTAGATTATCAGAACTCTAATGAGAACTAAGGTGGTTTGAAACAGCATGGTCAAATCAGAATTAAATTCTCTATCCCTCTTGTATAGATGACTAATTTAGACTTCCTGAAAGTGTTACAGTCTCTAAATGACAATGTGTAATGGCTCTTTCCTCACAAATAACATATCAGATAGGACATGCATGCTTAATATATCTTGCATGAGTTCTTGAAACAAGTATATTAGAGGTGTAAACCATCTAAAATATCACAGTCTCACAGTATCACCAAGGTTGGAAGAGACCTCACAGATCATCAAGTCCAACCCTTTACCACAGAGCTCAAGGCTAGACCATGGCACCAAGTGCCACGTCCAATCCTGCCTTGAACAGCTCCAGGGACGGCGACTCCACCACCTCCCTGGGCAGCCCATTCCAGTAGCCAATGACTCTCTCAGGGAAGAACTTTCTCCTCACCTCTAAATTTCCCCTGGCGCAGCTTGAGGCTGTGTCCTCTTGTTCTGGTGCTGGCTGCCTGAGAGAAGAGATCAACCTCCTCCTGGCTACAACCACCCCTCAGGTAGTTGTAGACAGCAATAAGGTCTCCCCTGAGCCTCCTCTTCTCCAGGCTAAACAATCCCAGCTCCCTCAGCCTCTCCTCGTAGGGCTGTGCTCGAGGCCTCTCACCAGCCTCGTCACCCTTCTCTGGACACGCTCAAGCATCTCAATGTCCCTTCTAAACTGGGGGGCCCAGAACTGGACACAGTACTCAAGGCGTGGTCTAACCAGTGCAGAGTCCAGGGGCAGAATGACCTCCCTGCTCCTGCTGGCCACACCATTCCTGATGCAGGCCAGGATGCCACTGGCTCTCTTGGCCACCTGGGCACACTGCTGGCTCATATTTACACAGAAGTCTTCCAAAGTAGAGGATCCAAGTACATAAATCTGTGCTACCTTTTGCTTATCAGAATTTATGAGAACAAAATTATCTTTGCCCCTCTTCTACTGTTTAAATATATTCCAGATTTCTAAGCACAGTCTAAGCATGGGCTACTTCTTGTTTGGAAGAACTGCAGCAAAAATAAATATGCCAAGGGTCATATAAAAAAAAAAAATCCATGCCAAGTAAGTTCTTGGCTCTAAAATGTAGTAACTCAGATTGCCTGGGAGCTCCGACATTATCACAACACCCACTCAAAACTGTTTTTTCTACAAAGTTAAACAATATAAAGGCTCCTTCCAGTATTTCATCTCTCAAAAAGACCCTCTCCTTTCCTGTTTTCTTTTAAGCATAGTAGTGAATATTATCTCAACTGCAGCTTTTTTCAAGCTAAAATTATACCTACAACACAACTATAAACATGTGAATTCTGTCAGATTTTGCCTTTCTTCTGTAACCTTCATATCCATCGCTTTCATTAACTGTGAGTTGTCTAAGATTCCAATTAGTTGTATCTAGATCTTTTATCTGTAGCATCTTATGGATGCAATAAATAATAAATCACACTTTATGTGCTTCTTACTTTACCATCCATCCCTTCAAACAGTTACAATTCTGCCAGCAGTCACAGCATCTAGGACAGTTAAGCAACATAAAATTAGCAATGGAGAGCAATACATGCCATTTCATTGCCATGGTTAAATTTCAGGGTAGAAGTTGAAAAGCCTCACTCAAATAAAAACCTAGTGTTTTTTCTAGGATTACTGTGCCTTTCATATCTGTTAGAGTCCATTATATATTCCATCTGTTTCCATACATAGACTGAAAAAGAAGTTAATACTGGCAAAATCTTATTGAAAGAATAAATTATATAGTACATTGCCTCACTAACAAGAAGGATGAATCCAACTGGGATAAATCCTTCTCTCATTTATACTGATCTCTACAAAAATAAGCCCATTGAGTAAATGCAGTTAGACCAGATTTACAGCACTGTGACGGAAAGCAGAACTCTTCAGTGTCTTGGATGAGTGAAAGAGGATTTGGCAGGAGAAAAGAAACAATCATGAAGCATATTCCATCGCTCTCCTTACTGAAAAAGTCTCCACTTCAGTGGAAATAGGATCAAGCCAGCATTCAAGCTCGATCAAACTGCTCTTTTTATAATCTAGCAATTATCATCACATTGTCTAGAAAAAAAACAGCTATTAAAAGATTATAAATGTTCAAAGGGAAATTATAAAATACAATCTCTGCTGTCACAGAAAAGGGACTATTACTTTTCTCTAAACTAAGGTCTCTTTTAAAAAAGAACTAATGAAGAAAAAGAACTGCTAAAAGAACAAATATCCTTTTTGTCGGATGCTAATACTGGTAAATTTGTACTTAGCATACAGAATAAAGCAGAAATTAGACATTTTATCATTACTTTTAGTCAACCATGCCCAATTTCATACTTATTTTCATCCAGCAGCAAGTTTGTCTTCCTTAAAGAAATGAAGTTAATTTGGCATTGTGCTAGTTTGAAGCTAGCTAGAACGTTTTGGTGAGAACAACTAGATAATAGGCTGAGAAATGAAAACAATGGTGAGGTCTACTTCCCTCACAGTCTTACTGAGATGTGTAAAGAAGAAAGGCAAAACAAAAGATAAAGTCACTTTGCTCTGCACTTTAGTCTGGGCTGTTCTCTCAGCTCTTTGCCTGCTGGGGAGCTGGGGCTGCTGGCTGAACTCCATCTAGCTTTTTAACCTCAGCCTCCATTTGCTTTGGCTGATTTCACCTTTGCTTCTTAATCCTCTTGGCCAAACCTTCATTCTTCCTTGGGACTGGGGTAAGGTTGAGAGGGGTAGGGGAAAGGTGAGGGGGTGGTTGAGAGCCCCTCCTGGGGACTCAGGTTTCTGGGAGGGGAATTGTGTCTGTATTACCTTTTTACCTTGTATATTTCTGTCTATATCTGTATATACTGTAAATATCTGCTTGTACATTGTGCCAGCTGTAAATATAAGCTTCATTCATATTTCCAGAGCCAGCTGAGTCTAGCCTGGGTGATTTCTAAAGTGTCGGGGTCATGGAACAACCCAAACCATCACATCCTTTATTTAAAGACTGTAGCATGTCTTTTTCTCATAGGACAATGCTGAAGCCATTTATCCCATTAGCCAAGAGGTTTAAAAACTCAGAGGCTGATGCATTTGTAGTTCAAATTGAATAGCCAAATTAGGGATTTAAAATGCATCATAACATGGAGAACGTTTTTTAGTAGCCTGCTATTCATAGCACAGACTGCATGAAGGGAGCCATACTAAAATGTACATTTTGATTTTATTGTAGCATCCTGTAATAGTTTAGCACAAGGGCTAAGCTCCCTGCTCCCCCAACACAAAAAGTCAGGGGGGAAAGTAACACAGAAAACTCAGGGCTGAGATACAGAAAGAGTATAATATAACATCAGATATCACAATGCATAATTACCTTAGCTAATAATCTAAATAATCTAATTATACAATGCATGATTACCTTAGCTTAGTCTATTTTCAGAAGAAGCACAGTGAAATACAAGGAACAAACCAGCATCAAACAGAAAACCAAGCCCAGCAGCTAACTGACTCCTACCCATTCTGCTGCCATGAAGCAGAAAAGAGCCAACACCCAAGAACTCGGAATCCAGAAGCAGCAACTAGAACAGGAAGCCCCCCACGTTACAATCTGAACTTCAACCCCCGTAATGCTTTGCTCCAGTTAATGCTTTCACTTTTGAAGCTGGCATGTCTGCAGCATGGTATGAATAGCAGCCACAGGTTCAACTCAATCTGTGACACAACTCTTAGATGTTCTGTTGCTTCCGATTCATAGATGTGGAAAGTTCTAGCACAGAAAATTAGTTTTTCATCAGCATATGTTTTCTCTTCACTCTGCAAGAAAAGCGCAGCTTGGTAAATAATCTATACAAAATAGCTATCTCTGTTATCTCTATTATTATTGCTGGTTAGCCAGAAAGAACCAAGACCCAGCTCCAAAGATTTAGACACCTAAAACAGGGCTTCAGCAGCCTTCCAGCAGAAGACCTAAACACAACCTGAAAGGCCTCACACAGTGGTCAGGGACATGTAAGCTCCCTGAGCATTTCCCTGCTGGCCTTAAACACTGTAGGTACCTGCACACACGTGCCAGAGGTGCCCCAGCTGGGCCTGCAGCAGCCAGCCTTCCGCCTGAGGTGTAACAGAAGGCAGTGAAGCAGCAAAGCCCAGCTTCTGTCCCTAGAAGTCTCATGGGGTGAGACTCCCCAAGGACTCTGCAGTCATGGACAGCACTGATTCCTCACTCACAGACGTTCCTATTTAAAAAGGTAGCAAAGGAGGCTGCTAAACAGAGCACTGCACAGTAGTCTAGCTGTAAATACACTTGCCAGAAGAACAGATGTGGGTTGAAGTTCTCAGCAGTCCCTAGGTAATATACTGACATCGTCTTTGGGAGAGGATTCTGTTTTCTAAATCCTGCTTAGGCCTTGCCCTTACTCATGCCCTCGTTTCAAGAAAGGAGGCATTTCCAATGATTCCATTGCAGTCTGCATTTCTTATCCTGCCACCTCCTTCTGGGAGTCCAACCACCACTCCCAGGTCTCTTGTCAGTCCCTTTCAAGAACAGGACAGAGAACCGCTTCAGAGCATCTAGCACACAGCCACATAAACGATTAAGGCAATGGAACAACTCTGTTACGAGGAGAGATTGAGGTTGCTGGGGCTCTTTAGCTTGGCAAAGACTGAGGGGAGACCTCATTAATGTTTATAAATATGTAAAGGATGAGTGCCAGGAGGATGGAGCCAGGCTCTTCTTGGTGATGCCCAACGACAGAANAGTTGGGCAAGCTTAGGGCTGCTGCCTCTTCTGGGGCCAATTATAAAGGGGAGGAAGCAGGGAGAGCAAAGTGGTCACACCTGGGGTGGGAGGAGACTGCAATAGCACCCAGGTGCTGTGGGTTTGGGGGATAAAAGAAGGAAATGAGGGGTGGGGTGGGAAAAGAGCAAAGATTGTATTCTTCACAGAGAGAGTGATTGGCACTGGAATGGGCTGCCCAGGGAGGTGGTGGTGTCACCGTCCCTGGGGGTGTTTAAGAGACTGGATAAGGCACTTAGTGCCATGTGTTAGTTAATTAGAAGGGTTAGGTGATAGGTTGGATTCGATGATCCTAGAGGTCTTTTCCAACCTGGTTAATTCTGTGTGTGATTCTGTGTGAATTTCTTCACTGTGAGGGTGACAGCACGCTGGAACAGGCTGCACAGGGGAGTTGTGGAGTCTCCCCTTTCTGGAGATATTCAAGACCTGCCTGGATGCATTTCTGTGTGATCTGGTATAGGTTACCCTGCTCTGCAAGAGGGTTGGACTAGATGATCTTTCGAGGTCTCTTCCAGCCCCTGACATTCTGTGATCCTGTGAGTCTGTCATTACCTAAAAGTTAGATTGTTTAAGGCCTGTTTCTCCTTTCAGATCAGCCCTGGGTTTTTACTTCTCTCCAGCAGCTCAGAACATTCAGGGCTGGCAGATGCCACTTCGCTACATCCCTGTGTGCAGCCAGCCCACTCCCAGAGCAGGCAATGCAGGATGCAAGGGAATTCACTGGCTTTGCTCTCACCCGAGAATACAGCCGAGGAAACACACCATCAGCATGGGCACACCACACAACAGAGGGAGATTTGGGTCACTGTATATTTTTAACACTATGTTACCATGATAACCCGTTCCTAGATGACAACTCTCCTAACTCTTCATATGAATTAATCTGCAGTGACTCCCAAGAATGTCACTTTTTTTTTTTTTTTCTGTTCCATTTGAGCTGTGCTTTACTTTAATATTAATTCCTCCAGAGCTAATCAGAATAATTCATCAAACTAGCCTGTTAAAATGGAAAATTAGAAACCTTGGGTAACAGTGCTGTTATGGTACATTTAACACATATATTTCAGCTTATCTCCTCTGAAAGAAATCTCATTTCCTACAAATAATAATAAGTACTCATTACGACCTCTGCTACTCATCCCAAGCCCAGATAGCTTTCTAATAGTATTATCACAAGAATGTATTTTTTATATATCACCATATCAGCATTATTAGGATTTGCTATGAAACTGAAGTACGTTGCAGATAAGTGTCTCATCCTATTTGCTTTTACAGAAAACAAAACAATGTCAAGCCAATGCTTTCCAAACGTGCTGCAGTATTTGATTCTGTCATTAATAACAAAGACTGAGTAGTGACTTCAGCCTATAATTCTCATAAAATAACTCATAAAAAAATTAAATTGTATTATCTTTTCTGTAGGAAACAATTTAAACCTGTTCTAATCTACCCAGATGATGAAAGAGCCAACAGGCATCCTTTCTGTAGCAAATATATCTTTGGAGAGGAAATAATATTATCTGTAGTCAATTCCTTGAGTTTTGGTGCATCATTCACGACAAAAGAACTATTTAAGTATATGCCAAGCTTCAAGAATGCACTTAAATCTAACTGCTCAACTCATGGATAATTGTCTAAAATGAACAGTGATTTTAGACTGAAGAAAAGCAAAATGAAGAAAATTAATGGATGCTCTACGATCTTTCTAAAGATTTAAAGCTTAAAAAACTTCTTTGTACAGTTGTCTTCTATCACTAAGTTAAAACCAAAGAGCACCGTGAGAGTCTTCAATTTACAGTCTTCAATTTACATGATGTTCATACTTGAATTTTAGACGTTCACAAATGCTGCAAAGTCATGAAAGAACTGTCATAGAAAAGGAATAGATGTACTCTATCTTAACAGAATACTAATATTATGTTAAAAAGTAGATTTATGATGAAGTAAATCATTTTCTTAATACACCAAGCTGCTGCCCACCAGAAAAATATATGTAGATGAGACTCAGAATCTTGCACTAAAACTATGTCACTGTAGAGAACTAGAACTCTGCAAACTCTTAAAAAAGGCAAATCAAGTTAAGGGAGAACTCTTAAAAAAAACAAATCAGATAAAGGCCATGAAAAGAGGTTGAAATGTAAAACGGACACTTCAGAGGGCATGAATATGACAAACCTCTGATAACATGAGCCGGCAGTGTGCACATGCAGCCCAGACAGCCAACCCTGTGCTAGGCTGCATCAAGAGCAGTGTGGCCAGCAGGGCAAGGGAGGGGATTCTCCCCCTTTACTCTGCTCTCGTCAGACCCCACCTGCAGTACTGTGTGCAGTTCTGGAGCCCCCAGCACAAGAAGGATATGGAACTGCTGGAGCGGGTCCAGAGGAGAGCCACAAAGATGATCAGAGGGCTGCAGCAGCTCTGCTATGAGGAGAGGCTGAGAGAGTTGGGGCTCTGCAGCCTGGAGAAGAGGAGGTTTCGAGGAGACCTTATANGCCTGCTCTAGTGGAAGGTGTCCCTGCCTATGGGAGCGGGTTGGAGCTGGATGATGCTTGAGCTCCCTTCCAACCTAAACCATTCTATGATTCTATGATTCTAAGATTCTAACATCTCATTCCAATGCATGGTGAACCATCATCATCAGGAGATGTTATTTTATGTTACAGCAGACTGTATTATTTCACAGTAGAGCACCATTGTTTTCAGCGATGCTAACTGTATAAATTTTGGGGTTACAAACAAACAGGGATTTATACATCTAAAAGCAGGGTGCCAGAGGGCACGAAATGTAGGTATTTGATTTTCTGACACATGGGCATTAATAGCATTTGAAGTGGTGTGGTATCATTCTTAATTTCCTACTGATGCTCTAGAACAGTAAAGGTCTCCCACATTGCCTGGCAGCCCTACAAGGGCTTCTCATGTGCTTTAGGACATCTTGGTCATAGAAGATGACCCAGTGCAGACAACTGATTTAATAGCTAATGGTGCCTGTTTTCCTGCATAGTACCTGGGACACATGTCTCAAGAAAGTAATTGAAAAGCCTCTATGTTCAGAATGTAGCAAGACTGATAGAGCAGTGATATAACTGAGATTTAAGATGTCTCCTATTTGCAGATCCTCCAGAAAGGATGTTCCTAGGATTCAAAACTACTCAGAGATCTTTTTCACAGATCAGAGTTCATTTGAACGAACTTGTTGCACCTTTTAAATTGACATTGGAGCCTGCACGGAAAAGAATAAAAGATTCACACAGCTCATAGCAGTGATTAGGAGAATCATAGAATCATAGAATCAACCAGGTTGGAAGAGACCTCCAAGATCATCCAGTCCAACCTAGCACCCAGCCCTAGCCAGTCAACTAGACCATGGCACTAAGTGCCTCATCCAGGCTTTGCTTGAACACCTCCAGGGACGGTGACTCCACCACCTCCCTGGGCAGCCCATTCCAATGCCAATCACTCTCTCTGGCAAGAACTTCCTCCTAACATCCAGCCTATACTTCCCCTGGCACAACTTGAGACTGTGTCCCCTTGTTCTATTGCTGGTTGTCTGGGAGAAGAGACCAACCCCTACCCGGCTACAACCACCCTTCAGGTAGTTGTAGACAGCAATGAGGTCACCCCTGAGCCTTCTCTTCTCCAGGATAAATAACCCAAACTCTCTCAGCCTCTCCTCATAGGGTTTGTGTTCCAGGCCTTTCACCAGCTTTGTTGCCCTTCTCTGGACATGTTACAGCACCTCAACATCTCTCTTGAATTGAGAGGTCCAGAACTGGACACAGTACTCGCGGTGTGGCCTGACCAGTGTTGTGTACAGGGGAAGAATAACCTCCCTCATCCTACTAGCCAAGCAACATAATTGAACCATTTAATTGTTTAAATAAAATAGTAGAATCAGAAGAGACATCTATTTTGGTGTTTTAATTTTCTGCACTTCAGAAGCAACATTTGGTAAAGCAGCCTTTGGGAGCAGACTGCTGTCCAAGAGTTTCCCTGTTGAACTCCACATTCCAAAGAGCAGTTACTCTTTTCCCTCCCATGTCTACATTGTGCTCTACAATGCTTGCTAGCATAGATTCATCTCCTGTGCCTCAGTCTGTTTCTAATCCAATGTTCATAGTAAAATTCATTCACTATCTTGGGACCTAACTTCATGTACACCCATCTGCCTGATAGGCCCTTTCTGGCATGCAATTTAAGGTTTTTTATTTATGACATCTTAAATTTATGCCAACCTGCTAGCATATGTAACTTAAGTTAAACTTGGAAACCAGGTATGAAACTGTCATGACCCAAATTCTGCCTTGACTAGAAGAAACTCAAGCAGTCATAGCATTCAAATGCCAAATGAATGTTGGTTGCACACACCTGACAAACTGAATGTCACTTTACTCAGGTTTGAATGTCCATGAGTGACCTGAAGCAGTGGAGAATCAGGTCCTGCACCATTCTTACTTGTCAAATAATCATGTCATTAGTTGCCGTTAACAAGTGCTACAGAAAATGGGTCATTTCTCTGACCATGGGTTTGAATTTGTTTTGCAAAATAGATTACAGATAGGATTTTCAGAACCATCTGAACTGTTTAGCAGTATGAGTTCTATTAAATACCAGTTTGGTCTTAAAAGCCTCTGAAAATGCTGCTGCGTTGTGATATAGTATGTAGATTTGGGTTGTTACCTCAAGCATCAATTTGTCACGCCGTTTTCTGTGGTTACAATTATCTATTTGCTATTATCTCTTCAAATCCAGCTAGCTCTGCAATTCCTGAATTTTAATTAGGTCCATTATAAAACTGGTATTCAGTGTTCAGTATTTCAGCCCTTTGGCAAGGCATTAAGATGAGACCTAGCAGAGTATTTTTTCCAGATCACAGAAAGGTTTTATTTTTAAGTCATCAGAGTCTACCTTAAGTTTTTTAAAAATTATTTATAGAACAGAATTTAATTCCTCATCAGTCTCATATCCTTTTTTTTTTCCTGGTTATGAAGACTCAGACATAAGCCAAGTCCAGTTCTCACTGTGCGCTTCACTAAGGCAGAGTGCATATAAAATACTCAGGCATTCCGTGCACCCTTTAAAGTCCTTTTCATTAGTTTGCTTCACAGGTCATTAAGGATGTGTCACTTAATTTTGTCCTATTCCCTGCTGCCGGGGACAATCACATCACATAGCTCATTTTCCTAAACATAGGAATTCCCATTTTTGAAGCAGTGTTTTGAACACATGCCACATGTCAGCTCCACCTGCTGCAGCCCCGCAGGAGACTCAGGGGATTTTAGACATGATAAGGCTTCTTGCCATCATCATACCAACAGTCATGTATGCCCACACCAGATGGTAGGCAGCTTTCCAAATCACCCAGGTGAGTTCCTCCATCCTCTCATACTTTTATTTGTGGAAGAAGCAATGAATTATGTGTCTACCACAGCAGCATGTGGTGTAAAAGATGTAAGACTCTTCATTATACAGAGTAAGAATATTTTCTGAGAGTTGAAATGATGTCTTTGTAGCAATTTTCTTCACAAAAGGTGATAAGAAGCTCTGATTAAAGAAGCATAGTCTGAGAAACATAGATCAGAAGAGCTTGTACCGGCAAAAACACAAATGGTAATTAAGCAGCTCCAGCTAGCAAGCCCGGAAGATCCTCAGTATGGGGCAGTCTGTTAAGGTACCAACTTGCAGCTGAGCTCAAGAAGATACTGCTTTTTTTTCCTCTCCTTTTTCTTAGCAGCCTAGCCAGATAAAAACTCTATACGAATTGTAGGTGAGTAGAACTTTTACTCAATCCTAAGTAGTTTGTTCATAATGGAGTCATTGAAACAGAACTACTGAACACCTCACCTGGAGAGGCATCACAGAAGGTAAATAGGATGACTTTTCCAAAGGAAAATGGAATCCCTTTGAAAGAAACACTCAGCACAAGGTAAGAGCCTCCATAACTTTTTGAAAGCCCCCTGGCAAAGTTATTCATGAGATGACAACAAGGAAATACATCCACCTGATAGGATAATATTCTGCCATTCAGAATTAGGCTAAGGGAAGGAATGGAAAGCAGATAGTGATCAGTTTTTCAAAGGAGGGTTGTTAAGATGAGGATATTTAAAGAAACTGCATTTGTTTTTTCCTTAATGATCTTTAAAACAAAGAAACAAACAAACAAAAAAACCACCCACACATTAAAAACCCCAAAGTGATATTAAAATGGCAAAACTTATAGTTAACAGCTATAAGGGAATCAGCCAGAAAGGTTAGACAGGATCTGTAATTTAGACGTTAAAGGTACCGAGCTTGTTAGTTTAGAATAGAATCAATCAGGTTGGAAGAGACCTCCAAGATCACCCAGTCCAACCTAGCACCCAGCCCTAGCCAGTCAAC
>WAAF01009809.1:53726-80597 GCA_013400475.1 Tricholaema leucomelas | reverse complement strand
TATCTGTGCCTGGGATTGCACCGACCCAGGTGCAGGACCTTACACTTGGCCTTGTTAAACGTCATGAGGTTGGCCTGGGCCCACCTCTCCAGCCTGTCCAGGTCCCTCTGGATGGCATCCCTGCCCTCCAGCAAGTCAGCTGTGCCACACAGCTTGGTGTCATCTGCAAACCTGCTGAGGGTGCACTCAATTCCTCTGTCCATATCACTGACAAAAATGTCAATCAAGTAATATCCATAAGGCAACTCCATGAAAACAAACAGCACATACAGAGACATAGCAAAAGGTCTGCCTTAAAAGGAGTGCCTTAAAAACAACAGTGGCTCACAGAGATGAGGAACTGACTTCTGTAAGAAAAGCATTAACACGGAAGTCCTGCAGAACCTCAGATGGGACAGCTATGGTAATGTCACATATGTCTAAATACTGCAGTGCTCACAAGTAAAACACTAAAAGAGTCATGTCAACATGCGCTACACAAATGAGCCAGGGACAGAGTTTTGTGCAAAACCCCCATCTGCTTTGGGCTAACATCTAGAGATGATGCCAGGGAGGGAGCAGTGGTGCCAGGAGGCCCCACCACTGAAGACAGGAGGGGTGCCTAGAAGAAGACAGCTTCTGCTCCCCCAGGTTGCACCGTGCATTAATCAGCTCTCCTGAATGACAGCAACTTCATGGAAAGAGACCTTGGTGAGCAGGCTTGACAGGAGCTTCAGAACACTCCAACAGGCAGACCCAGACCTCTCAAATGAAATTATACCATATTCCATATACTACTGTACTAAATTGCATTACACTCTTGTAGAGAACAGTTGTACTAAACACGTTTGAAGCTACAACCAACCAATCCCAAATGACTAATTGCCATGATAAATGCATTTCTGGTTGTCAAAATAAATAATTTGTCCCAGAAAGAGAGGTGTAGAATGAGTTTCCTTTGAGAGGCAAAACAGTAGTATTTGTCCTCTTATTATTTAAGGTTAATACCCAAAATCTGGAAAATCAGATTACACACAAATAAAGATTTTTTTTATTAAACACAAAGGGAAAAAAAACCAGTGTGAAATGTGAAAAACAACATAAATGTTTGTACAGCAAGTAAAGGAACTAAGCCCTAATATCCCCTTTAGCATCTGGGTACTATCATGCTATAGAAAAAAAAAACCAAATAATAACATGTTTAGCTTCATGGGAATACTGGAAATCTTAGAGGCCAAGCACATTCAGTTTATACACATTAAAGAGCAGTATACATACTAGGAAACCTGACTGAAAGACAGTCATAATCATTTGTACTGACAATTTAAAATGTGCAGAATAATCAACAACAAAAAAACAATTAATCATTGCAGAAAATTAAATTGAAGGACAGAAGGAGGGAGGAAAGAAAGAGTGAATGTAAACTATCACATCCTGTTCTATTCTGGTTCAGTTCCTGCAAGTTGGTTCTTATCCTTCACAGACTTACAAGGGGTTTTAGTTGCAAACTTACCATAAGTTCAGGTAAAGTCAGACTGCTAGCCTAGTAAAATTACAAAATTGCCTCCTGCTTTGTAGAATATAAGTTTGCATAGTCAAACATGTCCACTGAATAATGCAGAGTAAAATATCTACCAAGTAAATAGTGAAATATCAGAATTAGGACCCAAGAGGACGGATGGTGTTGAAAACTGAGATTAAAGCCATAGAGTCCACGTGTTTGGTCTGTACAACAATGGGATCATGTAAACACCCAGAGGTCCAAGGAACAGCTGGTGACACATCAAATTAACAAGACTTTGATGACATCTCAGTGCATGAGGGTGTGCTTTTGTAAAGGTCTATACAGATCTCTGCTGGAAGTGCTACCTATCACCCGAACCTCAAAGGCCCTACACCAGAAATTCAGGATAGTGTTGTAAATCCAAGTCATTTCTTCCAGCAATTTTAAATCCCAGTAGATTGAAGCACACAAATGAGCCTTTGCATAAATGGGACAAGCTCTATCCAGCCTGAAAGTCAGGATAGGTAGGTTGCTTTTTTTCATTTGTTTCTCGGTGCTGACTTAGGGAAAGATCATGGTTTGTGCCTTACTTTCACCTAAACACGGAGGTGATGTGAAGACTAGATGGAAATAGTTTAATGTTTTGCTTTTCTCGTTGCAAGCCTGAAAATAAAATCTGTATGTATTGATGTGAAGATAAAAGTGCTTTGAAACAAGGCTGAAAGGTTCTCTGTTCATTGCAATTTAAAAAAAAAATATCTCTTGAGGAACCATTGAGACAACTAAACAGCTTCAAAATGCAGCAGAGTTGTCTAGGTCACATTCCTTCAGCTGCCATTTAAAGTAACCAAGTCTGAAAAGTGTTGAGGTTATTGCAGAGTAAAAATTTTCTAAAGAGAAAGAGCTAGTTGTAAGTGGGATGCAATTCCAGAGTGAACTGAGTAATGATGTGTGACAGAGAAACAGTGAAACACCTAAGTCAGTTACTGCCAATATTTAAGCTTACAGCCACTGATCTACCTGCTCAATATTCAGGCAAGTGCTGGTAAACTGAAAAGAATTCCCAAATGAGGTACATGAGCAATGAGAGCTCTGGGAAAAGAATTCAGCACACAGTTCCCAAGGCTCAGTCTATTTTTTTCAATCCAGGAGATACGAAGGACTTGAGCATGACATAATAGTATTGACATGTTGTCTCAAAATCTATGTAAGCAAGATAACTACAACCTCTGAATCTGTGCAACTTTCCAATTTGGAAAACCAGGAATATCTAGCAAAATGCATCATGTACTGACCTGCATTTAACCATTCACAAAGCCTCATTTGACCACTCAGATACAGGAACTTTTGGAAAGTGCTTATGAAAAAGGATGAGAAGAAAATAAACTCTTTGGCTAAACTGACATTGCTAAACTAATTCACATCTGCAGCACAACATTTCACTCAGGTCCCCTCCACTTCACCATCACCTCTTCCCTCTTACTGTTCAAGAGAGTTTTTCTCCTAACTGCTGGCAGACAAAGGATTACCTATACTGCCATTCCCTTTTACCTGCTTCTCACAAAAATCTCAGTATCTACTACAGGGCTACTGCTGACACTTGTTCACTCTGACTCTTCAGAAGACTTTAAGACACAGAGGGTTGCCCTCCTGAGTGGACAACTGCCTGAACTCACTAGGCACCCATAATGACACTTGGCACAAAACACAGCAACGATGCAAGGGTGCATGCAGGGCTGCACAGCTTGATGGTGCAGAAAAAGTTTTTGAAATTAAGAGTTGTTTTCCAACATGGCTGCTCAAACCTGCCTCCAGCAAGCTCCACTCCCTGCTACCTCTTCTATGATCAAACCGCAAGCTGTGAGATCTGCCCAGGTTAGAGACTGTTTCATTTGTGAAACTTGTAATTAGGTGTGTGGGGGGGAAGTTTTAAAAGCCTCTCTGCCCCAAGGAAACTTTCTTCCTCTTCAGAGTGATTTACAGTAGATTCATGAAGAGTAGAAGATGGCTGTAACTCTGTTCCAGGGTAGAGGAAGGTGCCTTAGAGGGATGGGCAGGCACGGAACAAGCCTCTTTTAGAGAAACAATTGTGCTTGAAAGGTAGCTCAGAGCCAACACCTCCACGCTTTTCACACAACGTTTCCATAATTAAAAGCTAGAGTGACTTTGAGGACAGATTCTGAAAAATAGGTTTTAAATAGGTTGAATTACACTGAGAAGCACTGGTTTGTGTCTTTTGCAGGAGCATGTTGTTTTTAGGGGAAACACAGCAGAAATATGTTTAGTGGTGACAAAGGGCAGTGCTGAAGAGGAGCTGGAAACACTGCTCCTGTCAGAAGTAGCTATATTTTGAAAAGAACCCATAACTCAGTATGCAGTTAGTACAGGAGTCTTTCTCAAAGTGTGTCCCAGTGTAGTTTCCCAAGCTATATTCAGACCACCTAAAACGGAAATGTGACACCTATAGGTACAAGTTGGGTGTCTACATAGCCAGTGTCACTGGGACTGGCTATTCGTGGATGCTATTTCTTTAAAACCCTGAAAATCAGTAATTCTATCACTTACAAAGCAGCAGTTTGTTCAAGCTACCTATACAAAGTAGTTCAGTGCAAGCATTAAGTACAAACATGCATAACAAGCTGGAAGTCAACTTCACACCGAAAAGCTTTCCCATAACTTAAGGTTATGCAATGAGACAAACTTCAAGCAACTTTTGGAGAGATCCAGTCTGTAAGACATGTTCTCAACTAACCCATACTAAACACAACACAGGGCTAACTAGTTAAGGTAGCCGCCTTCTAAAACACTAAGAGGCAGTGTAGGGTGACAAGTGCCAGTTTAAATGACTGGAAACCACTGAAACTGGCATAAGTGATACCTGGTGCCATTTGAGGCTCTGGCTCCCTAGAGTGCAGGATGAGAGATAAGAAGAGACACAGAGGAAAGCAGTGTATTGAAACAGGAACGTAGGCTGTAACAAAGTGGCAATGTGAACTCTGCAGTAAGAGTCTTTCAGAAACTATACTGAAAGCTAATGCCTAGTAAATGGCTTAGTAACTATGAGTGTTATTGTGCTACTGCTGGAGTGAAATTAAGGATTAGACCTGGGCATTTTGTAACATTCCTCACCCTTTTGATTTCAGACGCACTGCCCAACTCTGCAGCAGAGAATATTCTGAATGGCAATGTCACCATTTGCTCCAACATCACAAGCAAAGCATATAAATAATTTAAGAAAATACTCACTTGGCTGGGGACTATCACTTAGCCCCTCTTTCCAAGGCATAAAGGAGCTTTCCAGAGTGCACAGGACTCGAGCTCCTTCTCTCTGAATAAATAATCCTCTCCCACATCACACATATACACACATCTCCTTCCAAATTAACGTTCTTACCTTATCTTTATTTTCAGAGTCAGAATCTTCAAGTTTGGTCCGGATGACAAAGGGAGTAGATAACCTCAGGAGAACTCGTTCAAATGTGGCACTGATTTTAGGAGAAACTATGTCGAAGCAGTCTTGGAATTTCAGAGTTTTATGAGTGTCACATCTGAGCTGCTTCCTAAGACCTTCCCCAAGCTGGAGAACTAGCATGTTTGGATCAAACATCAGGTGAAAGGGGAAGGCTCTGCAGAAGGTGTTGATGCTAATCCTCAGGTCTAATGGAGACTGGGAAGTTCCTGGAGGAAGTGCTTTTGTGATATTTGCATTTTCATGCTGTTTGATAAGGAAAGTCAGACAACTGCAGTTACCTGGGTTCATCCCCTCTGAACACAACTTATCATTAGTGACTTGTTCTACTTCCACTTCCAAGTGGTAAATCTTCTTTGCTGCTTCCTTTATCATTCCTGTCATTGCAAACCCCACAATTTGATGTGGGTTAAAGTAATGAAGCATGAGATTGCCTTCAGGAAGTTCTTTGCATAGGAAAGAAGGGGATTCCAGAGTGGCCTGTCTTCCAAATGAAGTTCTAATGTGCTCCAGCAAAGCATCAAAGCCATTGAAGAAGTCTTGAAGAGTCCCACCCACAGCTCGAAGAACTCTTTCATTCTCATCAAAGCAGATATTGAAGAATTCCTCCCCAAACTTTTCTTGCATTTCCTCAAACTTCAAACCTACAGGAGGAAATACTGATATCAACAACATAGTATTTCTACTGTGTCACATTTTCTCTTTGTTCTTTACTTGCCAGGTATTTTTCCAAGTCATCAAGAGTGGTTTTTTTTTTCCACTAGATACCTACCCATAAGACTTCTGTTTTCTCTGGTAGTTGGGAATAAACCTAGAAGCCATATTTGCTTGTAATTTTATGTCCCCCTAGTTTCAGCTCACTGTTCCAGACAGCTACTTGTGTGATTTGCAGTTTCCTGCTCCCTTTTGCCCACTGGAAGCCAAGATGCTTTATAATTTCCTTGAGTTCTGAATGTCACATACAGTGAGCTGTGTGAATACACCCAGCCATGGGTGCACCCTCTCCATGGGTGACCTAACCATAAACAAGATTTCTGTTTTTATAGCTCCTTATATCTCTCCTCAGAGAGGCACTGCCTCTCTGAGGGATCCAGTTTTTACCAGCTTGAAGAATAAGCTATTGGAAATCAAATCTGGCCTTTGGCTTCTAGTAAGCTGTGGAAAGCCCTGCAATCAGATGACACTTTAGCTGCTGGACAAGAGGGGTTGTGGGTTTTAGGGAGAGAGGGTTTGGACAAAATACTGCTCTCATTATAGCTATTGGGCAGTGCCAGGAGATAGAGAGGAATAATTACTTCATTTTAACTGTCTGCAAAAGTGAGACAAGCCTTTTTTTTTTTAGGTTTCTACACTCACCCATCTTTAAAAAATCCCCTGCCTTTTAGAGCAATCTAAAGTGCTAGTATAGGGGACAGCTCTGCAATTTCTCACAACATCAATTCACATCTCCATCACAGAAATTCCAAAGGTTTTGATTTACAGAGGTGGTAAAGTTGGTATCACTGAAGGGATGAAAAAAATGTCAGTGATGGAAGCCCCTGGATACAAAGGTTTATCAAAGCCTACTCCAGTTTGTTATTTACCAGTTTAGAATAGAATAGAATCAATCAGATTGGAAGAGACCTCCAAGATCATCCAGTCCAACCTAGCACCCAGCCCTAGCCAGTCAAATAGACCATGGCACTAAGTGCCTCATCCAGTCTTTTCCTGAACACCCCCAGGGACAGTGACTCTACCACCTCCCTGGGCAGCCCATTCCAATGCCAATCACTCTCTCTGGCAAGAACTTCCTCCTAACATCCAATCTATACTTCCCTCGGCACAACTTGAGGCTGTGTCCCCTTGTCCTGTTGCTGGTTGCCTGGGAGAAGAGACCAACCCCCACCTGGCTACAACCTCCCTTCAGGTAGTTGTAGACAGCAATGAAGTCTGCCCTGAGCCTCCTTTTCTCCAGGCTATACAACCCCAGCTCCCTCAGCCTCTCCTCATAGGGTTCGTGTTCCAGGCCCCTCACCATCTTCGTTGCCCTTCTCTGGACACGTTCCAGCACCTCAACATCTCTCTTGAGTTGAGGAGCCCAGAACTGGACTCAAGGATAACCTAGAAAAAAGTCATTTTGAGATGATTATTAAACATCTTCCTCTGTCTTATTTTAGCAAAGACGTGGTCTGTTAATTTTCATCTGTATCTAATCCCTCTAACACATAACAGAGCTACAAAATTAATTGGATATTGTTTGTATTGTTCCAAGCTGTAACGGAAGAAAGAGAAATACGAACCAGCTGTAGGTGAATTACAAACATCCAGCAGGTTTTCAAATTAAGTTAATGCAGGAATTAACAACATAGCTCCTTCAGTGTACTGAGAGGAAATCAAATCACATTTTAGTTGACTAATCAAACATCTGAAAATTTATCTTGAATTCTAAGAGGAGTAATAAAGGGCAGTTGTTTCTTTCTGAAGGGCACAGCAGTCTTTCATTTTAATATGTAGGCAACATGCTTTACAACACTGCTAAGATCCCAGTGGATCAATGAACTTCTCATTGTTTTTTTAGATTGCCTATAGGCTTTTAAATTTAGAAGAACATTGTGATTGGTGACTTTTACACCCAAGAGGTATAATAATGGCCAGGAGAAGTCTTGGACCTGTTGTTTTCAGACAATCACCTTTGATCATCTCAAGACAGCATTTGAACTGCCTGGGCACACAGGCATAGTTATAATGATCACAAGAGACATAAGCATTCTACAGCTTTACAAACTATCTGCAATGATAATTTGTTTGAGCCTTCACTATGATTAATAGCAGATGAAAATGCAGAAAAAAATACATATATAAACAGGGCAAATTACAAAGCATATTTTATAAAAGAAGTAATAGTAGTAATTTGGGAAAGTTCATTCAAATGCCATTACTCATAATCAAATTTGGTCACTAAACTGGGTTATTACAAAAATATTCCCAGGATCTTTTATGACCACAGATGGCCAGATCCACAGCTAAGCCAAAAGAAAGTACCTCTGGTACACAATGCCCCCTACTATCCTGACTCAGAGGCCAGTGCGCCAACTCCTGACTCGTTACTACTATGTCTGCATAACACAGTATTATAATGTTGTCCACTAACCCCAACGTAATTAAATCCTCATCCATACCAATAATATTGTTGTAAGTGGACATTAATAGCAAGAGGCTAAGAAATGACCACATTCATAGGTACACACAAACACAAATGAATACTTTTCAATCTCATTGTTCGGCAGAGTGAACTGTGAGTAGCTTTAGAAGAATTGTGTTAAAGAGCACAGTCTAAGCAGGGACAGCCAAAGCTGTAAGACTGCAGATACCCTGAAAGTGTAAGAACAGGACACTGTCGGAAACCTCTGGGCTGCTCATACAAAGGACCAAATGCTGTTAGAGAACAATGTAACATCCCACAAAGCTGCCCAAAATGAGCTGTCTCTAAAGCTGCTACAGTTTTAAGACTAATGTCTTAATTGTAAATAGAAGTTTTCCAGAGAATCCAAGGGGAGATGCAGCCTCCAAGGGGCTGAACAGAAACATTAGAGATATCTTTATCCCATTCCATTGGTCTGTAAAATTTGTGTATGATCTGGAGTTACAGCATGTTCTTCTCTATTCTCTCTTTCCTGTTTTCCTTCTTTGCTCCTTCTGAACTTTACCTTTATTCATCTCACGCCAACCATTGTTTGGGTTATTACAGTGGGGAGGTGAGGCAAAGTAGCCTTCAAGCTGAGGTGTCCAGAAGGGTGTCTCCAGGGGGTAGGTGGCCTGCTGTCTAGTTGTTGAACTTTATACTGTAGCAGTTTAAGAGCTAATGCTCTATTTTGGTTCCAAATTATGAATAACAGAGAGGAACTTTGGAATATAGTGTGAATGAGCAGGGCATTGGTCGTAAAAGGAAAATAATGATAAAGTTGCTATCATGCATTGGTTTGCTAAGAGGGATAAAATGGCAACGTATAAACAATTTTGCTCTCTTAGCTCTTGGGCACCAGCTCCTTTGTCTCTCTGACTCCCCCACACCGTGTACTAAGCTTGTCCTGATAATATGTGAGCCTTGCTGGTTTTCTATCTGGGGGGAGAGAGGAAGGTGGTGTTGACCCCTTCTGGGCTTTCTTTGTCCAGGTTGGGGGAGGATTGGATTCCCTTATTATTTCTGAATTGTAAATGACTGTATGTAACTGTAAACACATGCAAATACATTGTGTATATACGCTTGTAAATTTAGCTTGCTGCAAAACGTAGCTTTATCTTACTTTCAAGCTATTAAATTTCATTGGGGGGGGGTAATAATTTCCTAACCCACCACCTATATATAAAAATACGTGTTGCATATGTTTATTACCTTTTTATGTTTGGCCTACTTTTGTAAATAGCAATTTTATTTAACTTCCAAGTTCCGAGTAAGTGTGGTTACTTACTCCTTGTGGGGAGGTAAACTTCAAACTTGCTGTGTGGTGCAAAACCACAAAAGTGTATAATCAAAGGATAGTAAAGGTCAGTTGCCCTGGCACCACTAATAGGGTACGGAGAACTGACCGCTCAAGTACTTTATCTCTGCATATATAAGTCATATGTACCTAAGGATGTTGCTAGCCAGCCTAAGGTTTTGCCTATTGTCTTAGCCTGGTCTCAGCATGTGCTCTGGAGATCTGGCTGTTCAATCTGCATACACTTTACTGACTCCAAGTAATATGAATTACACTATGAAATCCAGGTCAATGACCTGGCTCAAAGACGTGCCACTACTTAAAAACAAATATTTTCTCTTTGAATTGAGTTACACATAGTACCAGCAGAAAATTAGATGCACTCAGGAGACAAAAAGGGGTACGGCCAGCTTGATCAAATTGCTGGTCTGTTTTTGCTGGTAATTTACTCTCTCTAATAATAGATATAGTGAGACACTGGGTAAATTAAACTAAGTCAAACCATTTTTTACAACAAACATCTATAACATACCTACCAGGAAAGTTTCTTCCTAAGCCTCATCAATAAGAGTTCAATATTTGCTTTTTAATCTAAAAAACTTTAATTTCTATTATACAAACATATGCAAACTGGTTTTCTGCTGTATTTCTACAAAGCTCCTAGCTTCAGTGATGTGCCTGTATATTTTCATTGATTTATTCTTGCTTCTCCTACTGAAACAAATGATGAATGCATTCCATACATATTTCATCATATAAGCTTTTAATTTACAGCCACATAAATGATCCCTATCTTTTGAATATCTTCTGTGGAGTTTCTCCCTACCCCCTTCTGTACACATGTATTTGGTTAGCTTTCAAGAGACAATAGAAACCATCATCATCACAGTGAAGGATAAGTTAGACTGCATCACAGCACTATTCAGCTGCTCTGAGATCATCCCAGGAGTGTTTGGTATCAGATTCTAGAGAAAAACTGTAAAATATGATGGAAAACCATTAAAAAAAACCATGGTTTTGAGGAAGCTTCTTCCTAAATGCTCCAGTAAGCATTTGATTTATTCACTGAACTCAATGGAAGTACCAAACCAGGAGATAATTTCGTTACCATATAGAAAAACCTGTGTGTTAAAAAAAACAAACTTACTACATTTAAAGAATTCTACAGGCTAAATATCAGCTTCTAAAATTACATCCCGTTCAACTTCCAATTCCAATGTAGTCAGTATATCCTTTGCTTTTTTTCTTTTAGTTTGAGAAAACAAATAAAATCTTCAAAATATTCTACTTTATAATCTTCAGGCTATACACCTGCATAAACAGTCTCATCTTTTCAAACTTGTCTCACACTGACTTCTTTCTCTACATCCTAATTTGTTTTCATTTTTATTTTGCAGTGTAATAATTCAGATTGGAGATGGCACTGAATATGAGAGTCAACTGTTCATCAAAATCCCTTAGTGAAAGAATGGCAATGCCTTTTTTTTATAATGAACCTCCAATCAAAAGTTTCATTCAGAATGAAAAAAAACGTAGAATAGAATAGAATCAATCAGGTTGGAAGAGACCTCCAAGATCATCCAGTCCAACCTAGCACCCAGCCCTATCCAGCCAACCAGACCATGGCACTAAGTGCCTCATCCAGTCTTTTCCTGAACACCCCCAGGGACGGTGACTCCACCACCTCCCTGGGCAGCCCATTCCAATGCCAATCACTCTCTCTGGCAAGAACTTCCTCCTAACATCCAGCCTATACTTCCCCTGGCACAACTTGAGGCTGTGTCCCCTTGTCCTGTTGCTGGTTGCCTGGGAAACGAGACCAACCCCACCTGGCTACAACCTGCCCAGCACTTATAAATGCAGAGGCCACTGCACTCTCATATTGCCTCATGTGTGACCCCAACAAACACAGAGCTTCCTAACGGGCATTAGCTTGCAGTTGGTAAGAAGGAAAAAGTTTTAATTTTGCCAAAGACCTCATTAAAAATTATCCCAATGCTCTCTGCTGTTGTCCAAGTGAAGTAATTTGGTTTTTTGAGCTTCTGCTATTTACCAACCTTTTACTAATACTGAATGGAATTCTTAAAATTCATCAGTCTCAATTTGCTTTCCCTTTGGAAAGTGATCTACTATGCTCCTACCACTCAGTCTGCTTCTCTGAGAAGGGAAACCACAAGTCTCGACTTCAAATGTTTCTTTCATTAAGTTTCTCTTTGTTGTGTTTTTGTTTGTTTGTTTGTTTTGTAACAATGCCAGTTTTATTCTAGCCCATACTGGAGAGAAATCAAATATGCACATTGTAGAAAGAAACTGAGGCAAAGCAACCATAAAAAAAAAAAAAAAAAAACAAAAACATTGCTGTGGGTCATCACTGCAAAGTTTTTTTAGGATCCATGACAAAAGTACCATGTAAGGTCTATTATTATCCTCTGAAAATGTGTCTTTGATCAAAGTTATTTAGAGAAGGGATCCTACACTTGTGATCCAGATCCAAAATTACCAAAGTCTTTAAGCACAGCCTCAAAGTACAAATTAAGTATTTCACTGAACTTGAGCAGAAATAGACGACTTTGTCCTACAATAACATGCCAGTAAAATATCTTTATTAATTTGCTTCTCAGCAGTTCCTGTAAAATGCAAACACCAGAAAACATCAAGGAACCAATACAGTATTTCTAAGTATTTTGTATGCTGCTAAGGGAGAATTTAGATTGGAATCTGTTCCCATACAGAAAAATCACAAATCATAGACTCTTCAGATACNGCCTGGGAGAAGAGACCAACCCCCACATGGCTACAATCTCTCTTCAGGTAGTTGCAGACAGCAATGAGATCTGCCCTCAGCCTCCTCTTCTCCAGGCTAAACAACCCCCAGCTCCCTCAGCCTCTCCTCATAGGGTTTGTGTTCCAGGCCCCTCACCAGCTTTGTTGCCCTTCTCTGGACACCTTCCAGCACCTCAACATCTCTCTTGAACTGAGGAGCACAGAACTGGACACAGTACTCAAGGTGTGGCCTGATCAGTGTTGAGTACACGGGCAGAATAACCTCCCTCCTCCTACTGGCCACACTGTTCCTGATACAGGCCAGGATGCCATTGGCCCTCTTGGCCACCTGGGCACACTGCTGGCTCATCTTCAGCCTACTATCCACCAGTACTCCCAGGTCCCTTTCCTCCTGGCTGCTCTCCAGCATTCATATAATATGAATTATGTGATAAAAACATCGAAGTAAGCCATTAACTTGTGGGGCATACAGAAGCAGTTAGAAGTCATCAAGTTCTTCCTTGTAAGTAAATCATGGAGACAATGGCTGCAGAGTAGCCAACATGCGAGTCCTTGGCACAGAAAAATACCTTTTTCTTTTTTTTTTCTGGGATACTCATTAAGAATCTATAAATGTCAAACATTGAAGGAATGAGACAATTCAATATGCAATTCCAGAACTCATACTGTGGACAGAAGCAGAATTTGACACCTTCAATTACAGAAAGTATCTCTAAAATGGCTTTGGATTATCAGATTTTTGGCATGAATGACATCTTTTCCTTAAACAGCCTTTTGGAAAGAAAGCCAGGTGGCAGTTCAGAATTCCAAAGCATCATTTAAGATGGTGAAAAAGCAACATTCGTTCTCTCAGGAAGAAAGGTTTTGATGTGTACAAACCGAAGCTGAAGGAATATTAGACAAAGCATTTGCCTTGCAAGTGAATCTAATACCAGAATCTAATTACTGTATAAAGGACTTCGATCTTACTTCATTATGATAGTGATTTTATATCATCCTGGGAATTCAGGTAGTACTTTTTATATTTGCCTTTTTAGTATTTTAAATCATTACAATAACATCATTTTATGCAATTGTGTATGGTTTTGAGAGAACTGTAAAACCTGCACTATGCTTTCCTTACAGCGACACAGAGGACCTGCACATCTTTCAAAATGTCACAAAATAAAAATGAAACACACTGTTTAAAATAATTTCTCATGCTTGTTCCCCTATAATATTTGATTTATCTGGTTTTAATGAGGTGTTCTCTTTCCTTGTTAAAGTGAGGGTCTTGTCTGGCTAATGTTGCTGAGAAATAGCATAGTAATTACTGCCTCTTGGTGAAGACCTGATCACCTGTGCTCAGCATACGCATAAGAGACGCTGCCTTAGGGAGCTCAACTAAGAGATAAGAACAGGCAATGCTCTTTTTTCTTTATCCACATACAGTGCCTCCAGTAGCAGCTGATTTTGTAGGCAAAGCCAAGCTATCTAAAGCAAGGCTACCATCATTTATGTCCACATCATATCCTGGAAAACTTCTTAGATTTGCACAGAGTTTGTTAAATGAAAACTGCAGACTCCAGGTAAGTGATTCCTGAAAATAAGGCAGACCCAGTTTGCTTCATGTTAACTCTAAAGATCAAACAGCAATAAGGACAGAGTGTTTTCATTTACTTTTGCATTTAAAATGAGTATGTATGTCTTTGAATTGGCAAAAGAAGAACTTCACTTGCCAGAAAGAATAAAATTGTAATGAAATCTAAAAAGTTTTGTCATGAAATGCAAAATCATCTGTCTTAACTCCTCACAAAGGGCTCAATTCAGATAACTAAACATAGAAATCTAATACTACTTGAGTCATTACAAGGCATTCCAGACATCCACATAGAAGTAAAAGACAATTACATCTACAAGGATACGGAACTTGAGGGAGAGCTACACATTTCTGATGTTTTGACAGAGGCCACACAAGATACAGCGCAGCACCTACAATAATGGCAAACACCTACACTGAGTCAGTGAGTCATGGACAGAATATCTTCTACTTTATAAATAGACTTCCACAAGATGCTATTACACTCATGATCTAAGAGTAGTTCATCTGCTTTCTAACAATAGCTGTAACTTGAGAAGGGTGGGATATCTAAGTCCATTTGGTACAAATATTTGTCCTTTACTAGTTTAGATGTATTCATCTCAGTTTTGAAATCAGATGAATTACATGATGTTTGCTTAGGTTACTTTTGTATTGGCAGTGTGCTGTATGCAACATCTACTAAGTAATAGGAGTCTTGTTGTGTAGCTGAGGCCCCCTTGGATAGAGTTCACAGTATTATTAGAACCCATTAGCTGTGACCAGTCCTCTGGGCCATCTAACGTTTCCTTTTATGCCATCTGTAAACCAACAAATTTAATTATAAATCAGACTGTGTAACCTAAATTAGTTGCATCCTAATGGCTGTGTGCAGTTCTTAGCTCAAAGCGAAGTGATAGTAATTTATGTACCTTTGATATGTAAGCATTTACAATTCTCAGACACCTGCAGAGCAGTCTATGCTAAACCACTGTCCATCTTTTCCAATTACATCATCTGGTCTAATCTCACAGTAAGCTGTCCCTGAACCTCCTTTTCAACTTGTTTCCTGCCTCTTCAAACATAGCATTTTTTAGCAGTGATGTGCTGTTGTTATTTAATAGTTTGCAGAAAGATCCTAAATTTCTTCCTCTTTTAAAGGATAAAGGATGTGGATGTGCTGGAGCGTGTCCAGAGAAGGGCCACTGGGATGGTCAGAGGGCTGAAGCACCTCTCCTGTGAGGACAGACTGAAAGAGTTGGGGCTGTTAAGTCTGGAGAAGAGGAGGCTCCAAGGTGACCTTATTGTGGCCTGTCACTATCTGAGGGGGGCCTACAAAAAAGCTGAGGAAGGACTTTTCAGGCTATCAGGGAGTGACAGGACTAGGGGAAATGGAGCAAAGCTGGAGATGGGTAGGTTCAGGCTGGACGTGAGGAGGAATTTGTTCATCATGAGAGTGGTGAGAGCCTGGAATGTGTTGCCCAGGGAGGTGGTTGAGGCCTCGTCGCTGGAGGTGTTTAAGGCCAGGCTGGATGGGGCTCTGGCCAGCCTGATCTAGGGTAGGGTGTCCCTGCCCATGGTAGGAGGGTTGGAACTAGGTGATCCTCGTGGTCCCTTCCAACCCTGACTGATTCTGTGATTCTAAATACAGAACATGGGTAAGAGATGAGATTTTCTTAATTTCAGAAAAAGAAATGCAGGTCTTCAGCTTGGACAAACACACAGAGAACAAATGACTTCTACAGAATTGTGCCCCCTGCATTAAATGAAGGAACAACCCTGCAAGATTACCTTCAGGCCAGGAGCTTGTTGTGGCAGACAGTGTCGAAGGCTTTGCTGAAGACCAGGTAGACTACATCCACAGCCTTCCCCACATTCACCAGGCAGGCAACCTGATCATTGTAATGGAGGAACTGTAGGCCCGAAAAATGGGCTTATTTCTATTCCTCACTTTGCTCTTGCCTTGCCTGGACATGTTCGCCTACCCCAAACAGAGGCAAACGCTTTACAGGCACACAGGGGGGACAATGGGCCTGGCACCACAGTGTCTGGCCTGCTCAGGGCCCATGTGGTAAACGTTGTATAAGCCCACGTGCTTAGCGTGCGGCTCACTCATGCTCTTCCCACATCTGGGGGTACAGGACCTGTGGACCTTTCCAAATTTGCTATGTCCTTTCCTGCTGCCAGAAGCCTATTGGACAGTATCATGGCAAACAAACCCATCAGTCTCGACACGTATCTTATAAATGGGGCAATCTAGGTAAATAAGAGGCCCTTTTGCCACCCTCTCCATTCTCCTCCCGTCTGCCTTCTGCCTGAGGCCATTGCCTTTGTCCCACGACACCCTGCACCGATCCAGCGGATGATCGAATGAGGCGTTCCCCGCAGCCCGTCGCCTTAGCCTGCTGCTTCAGCCTGATCTGCTCGGACAAGGTGCCCCAGACTCGAATTGAACTATTAGCCCCACAGGAATCAACTCTGTGGATTTCACCATACATATATTTTGGGGACCACTGATACTAAGACTTCCAACTAGTGAGTACTCAAACTCTCTTATTCAAGCTGTGAAGGAACTTTATTGACTCTACCAGCAGCACTTTATGCTGCAAGACTCTCTGATTGGAGCTTCTCCAAAACCTATACCAAATTGTTTAATTCAACTGTAAATAGGCATTCTGTAGAGTGATTTTACTAACAGTGTACAAAGGAGTTGTGTGGGTTGATTGTATATACGTTTGGGGAAATTCTTTTGTATATATTAATAAATTATTTAATAACATTCAAATCAGCCTCGGATTTCCCCAAGTTCAAATTCAAACCCCTCGACAACAATCATAAAAGGAGATCAGGTTGGTGAGACAGGACCTGCCCTTCCCAAACCTGTGCTGGCTGGGCCTGATCCATCATGTACNTTCCCCCTCGTCCTGACATTACCAGACCTTGTCAATAGTCCCTCCCCAGCCTTCCTGTAGGCTCCCTTCAGATACTGCAAAGCCACTCTAAGGTCTCCTCGAAGCCTTCTCTTCTCCAGGCTGCAGAGCCCCAACTTTCTCAGCCTGTCCTCATAGCACAGCTGCTCCAGCCCTCTGATCAGCCTAACAGAAGTAGTTTTCATTCTTATTTGCTTGTTGACACACATAATTTGCAAGTGCCTGCAAGTCTTCTGCTTTATTGTGACTAGCTGCAATTAAGCCAGAATGCACACTCCAATCTTACTTAAAATCAAATTATTTTAAATTATGGGGACACAGTCCCAAGGAAGATTTGGTTGTCATTGCTAAAATGCAGAACATATGAACGGTATGAAAAGGTGTTTGCTTTGAGAAGGTTAAAATCCGAATCATAGAATCAACCAGTTTGGAAGAGACCTCCAAGATCATCCAGTCCAACCTAGCACCCAGCCCTATCCAGTCATCTAGACCATGGCACTAAGTGCCTCATCCAGGCTTTTGCTGAACACCCCCAGGGACGGTGACTCCACCACCTCCCTGAGCAGCCCATTCCAATGGCAAATCACTCTCTCTGTGGTTTAAAGGTTTAAAAAAACAACCCTGTTATCTCCATTATGGAGATGGGAAATTGAGGCACAAAAAGAACACAAACTTAGATTCATAGAATCATAGAATGATTAAACTTGCCCAAAGCCAAATTAGAAATCCCTTCAGATACAATCTTTCTCTCTAACATACCTCAGTATAACTTTATAGCCACCTAATAAAGAAATGTGGTAGTCATCCACATAACATACTCTATGCCATAGGAATCTTTTTCTTATCATTATTTCTGAAATAAGTTTGACCTAATACCACCAGTTTGCACTCAACACAGCTTATCTAGCCAGCTAAAAGCATAATCTGTGTCCAAAAAATAGAGTAAGTGCTGCTCTGAAATACTTTACTTCCAAATAGAACTTTGTAAAAGCTCCCCTTAGAAGCTAGGATTTCTCTTCTCTTCCCCCCAACTTTCAATATATTATTACCTGTTTTTCCTTTGGATGATAGGATTAACAAAGTGGTCATCATCTACTTGTCATTGGTGAGGCCAGACCTTGAATACTGTGTTCAGTTTTGGGCCCTCACAGTAAGAAAGATACTGATGTGTTAGAGACTGCACAAAGAAGTGCAGCAATGCTAGTGAAGCATCTGGAGGACAAGTGTTATGAGGAGTGGATGAGGGAATCAGGGGTGTTTAGTCTGGAGAAGGAAGCGGAGGCAGGAGCTTCTTGCTCTCTACATCTACCTGAAAGGAGGGTGTAGTGAGGTGCATGTTGGTCTCTTCTCCCTAGTAACAACTGATAGGTATGCTATTTTGAGCCTAGCTAGAATGTTTTGGTGAGAGGGACTAGATCATAGGCTGTGAAATGAAAACAATGGTGAGGTCTACTTGTCTCATGGTCTTGCTGAGATGTATAAAAAGGAAAAGCAAAACATAAATTAGGTCACTTGCTCTCTTCGCTCTCGACTTTGCTCTCAGCTCTTCGCCTGCTGGGGAGCTGGGGCTGCTGGCTGAACTCCATCTTACTCTCTAACCTCACCCTCCATTTGCTTTGGCTGATTTCACCTTTGCTTCTTAGTCCCCCTGGCCGAACCTCCATTCTTCCTTGGGACTGGGGTAAGGTTGAGAGGGGTAGGGGGAAGGTGAGGGGGTGGTTGAGAGCCCCTCCTGGGGACTCAGGTTTCTGGGAGGGGAGTTGTGATTCTGTATTACCTTTTACCTTGTACATTTCTGTCTATGACTGTATATACTGTAAATATCTGCTTGTATATTGTGCCAGCTGTAAATATAAGCTTCATTCATATTTCCAGAGCTGGCTGAGTCTAGTCTGGGTGATTTCTAAAATGTGGGGGGACGGGGGACACCCAAACCACCACAATAGGACAGGAAGAAATGGCCTCAAGTTGCATCATGTAAAGTTAAAGTCAGAAAATTTCTTCACTGAAAGAGTTGTCAAGCATTGGAACAGGTTGCCAAAGAAGTCGTTGAGTAACCATCCTTGGTGATATTTAAAAGATATGCAGATGTGGCACTCAGGAACGTGGTTTAGTGGTGGATTTTGCAGTGCTAGGTTAAAGGTTGAGCCTGATCTTCCCAACCTCAATGACTCTATGGTGCTATATAAAAAATGACATTGTAAAAATGTACACACACAAATTAAAGAAAGTAGTGTCCACCATAAAACTGCCTGCACTCTTTTAGAAAGGCTATAAAATTAAATCAAGTATTTCAGCCTCACAAAAGCTGTCAGCATAAAGGAAAGCTGTGCCATTGATCTGGTATCAGGCATAGTTTACAGCATGTGAAAATGGTGGACATGGCTCCCTTAGTTACAGTGGATTAAAGCAGGATTTGCTCTATTGATGACTAGATTTGTTGCAGCAGCGACTCAGCAAGGAGACAACAAGAATCAGGTCCTTCCTGATGGTGTCACAATTTAGTGGTGATTTGACAGAAGGAAAATTTCTGTATTCATACATGATAAATCTCATGCATCAAAGTGAATATACAGCTTGCAGCTGGCACTTTCCTGTGAGTAACGTAAGCACAAGAGCCACAGTGTGAAGCATCTGCTCACAATCTTCCAAGCTTACTAATGATCTTAGCATTTGCTGTCTTCTGATGAACTAGGAATGCCAAATGACTATTTTAGAGGCAGTTAGAGGGTCAGGAAAAGCGAACTGTGTTGGAATTATCTAAGGTAAGAGAGCAGGAAGTTGATTCCAAGCATCTTTAAGAAAACACTTTCTTCCAGCCCTAAATGACAAGTCCCTGTTACCGCTCATATAAATAAACCGAGAACCAGATTTGGTTCAACCGTTTGTCTAGCCTCCATCACACTCAGATCTATTCTTGTCTCCTGCCTCAGCAATGCCAATTTCTCTAGATACACAACCCAGTACTCATAACCTTCTTGCATAGAAGTGGCTATCAACAATTTTAATTCAGCCAGGAAAGTAACTATGTGAGAATTCATTACGTAGCCTCTATTAGTTATTTGCCTGTTGTGATAGGAGCTATAATTAAAATAAAGAAGCTGGTTTTACTGTTCTCTCCCTTATGTTCCTGTCCCAGATAAAGAGAAGGAAAGAAGTAAAGGTCTTAAACTATCTCAGTGTTTTGCCATATTGAATTTCTTTTTTGCTATGAATTCATTCTTCCAAAAGCGAGCTTTGCAAACTTATTTTCAATAAAGCCCACTTTAATAATTTCCCAAGAGAGAAATGTCTAGACATTACCCTTATCCTGTGATCCCAACAGTCTGATCTGCCCTTGACACACTTGCACTGTGATGGTACCACCGAATAAACAGCCTGCACACTACTCAGTCATGCTAAGGGGCCAGAAGTAACATTGATTTAACAGCACTCCAAAGATTAAAAAGTACTCCTAATTATTTCTGAGACCACAAATTTTGTGTCACAAGTTAAGAACCGAATGTCTAATTTGTTTTTTTTCTTTAAAAAATACAATATGGACATGATAACATGAAAAGTCTTTGGTTTTGAGGCCTGCCTCATCCCTCACAGCATTTCTTTCTTGGAGCTAGCATTAAATGCATACAAAACAAAGTCACTAACACCAAACATATTTTTTTTTTTTCTAAATTCTCCTTCTGAACAAACGTGCAGAACACCAAGTATAGTCTCTTCCCAGTGTCAGCTGAAGTCGTTCAGAACCAGCCTAACAATGCCCACCATCTTGCAAAGTACGTGACAGCAAAAAAGGAGCCATTTTCAATGTCAGTGAGCCAGTCACCTCTCAACTAGAACATGTGAGCTGTTTCACTGAGCATGCTAAGTCTGTTCAACAGTTTGAGACAGAAAAGACAGACATGCAGTGTATATATAGAATCACAGAATCAACCAGGTTGGAAGGCACCTCCAAGATCATCCAGTTCAACCTATCACCCAGCCCTAGCCAGTCATCTAGACCACTGCACTAAGTGCCTCATCCAGCCTTTTCTTGAACATCTCCAGGGATGGAGACTCCACCACCTCCCTGGGCAGCCCATTCCAGTGGCAAATCACTTTCTCTGGCAAGAACTTCCTTCTAATATCCAGCCTATACCTCCCTTGGCACAACTTGAGACTGTGTCCTGTCATTCTGTTATCTCCAAAAGGATTGTTCCAGACAGCAATGTGGGCAGAATATTGCCTTACCATATTCCCCTGACATGGAAGGTAAATCACATCATACAAGGTTAGATTTCATTGTCGTGCCTGTTGAATAATCTCTCTAACTGCATAATCCCATAAAAATGTCACAGGTTTATACTGTCTATTACCAGTTTAAAGTATAGAATAGAACAGAATCAACCAGGTTGGAAGAGACCTCCAAGATCATCCAGTCCAACCTAGCACCCAGCCCTAGCCAGTCAACTAAACCATGGCACTAAGTGCCTCATCCAGGCTTTTCCTGAACACCCCCAGGGACAGTGACTCTACCACCTCCCTGGGCAGCCCATTCCAATGCCAATCACTCTCTCTGTCAAGAACTTCCTCCTAACATCCAGCCTGTACTTCCCTCGGCACAACTTGAGACTGTGCCCCCCTGTCCTGTTGCTGGTTGCCTGGGAGAAGAGACCACCCCCCACATGGCTACAACCTCCCTTCAGGTAGTTGTAGACAGCAATGAGGTCTGCCCTGAGCCTTCTCTTCTCCAGGCTAAACAACCCCAGCTCCCTCAGCCTCTCCTCATAGGGTTTATGTTCCAGGCCCCTCACCAGCTTTGTTGCCCTTCTCTGGACACCTTCCAGCACCTCAACATCTCTCTTGAATTGAGGAGCCCAGAACTGGACACAGTACTCAAGGTGTGGCTTCTGAACCAGAATGCCATCTTTCTTGCCTTCCACTCCACCTTCAGCAGCCTACCAAGACCTCAAACAGAAGAGCAAAGAGGGTTTCAATATTACAAAACAGTACAGCCTCAAGTGTTGTGAGTGCTTATAAAAGTTTAGGAAAAAAGGCTCAGTACTCAACTAGCAAAAGCGTCATTTTGGTATCAACTGCTGCTTCATGTTAGCTGGGCCAGAATCAGAGAAGCTTTCAAGAGACCTCATGATTTGCCTTGTCATTCAAGCCACATTGCTCATGGCTTAAGCCAGTTGTGGTTAGAAACCTCCAAGGGCAGAGACTACACACACACTGCCTCTCTGGGCAGCCTCTGTGTCTCTAACTGTCCTTACAGAGAAAAATACTCATCATGAATGTTTGCTGTTTCAACTTAAGACACTGTCTTTTGCCCTCCCCATGCTGCCCCACTGTGAAGAGCCCAGTTTCCTCTGCTCAAGGACCTTCCTACAGACACTGGCAGCTAGTTAGCTCCTGTCCTGGGGTACTCCAAATTCCTTTCTTCTCCCTCCCCTTCCACGGCTTTGAACGGGAGAAGAAGGTGCAAAAACTGCTTCCCCCCCAGCCCTGCAGGCTTAAAGAAGGAATAGCAAAAGGCACCTTTTCTGCACACGGGCTGACCCGTGTGGAAGCCTGCACTGGAATCAGGCTGGTGGTTGGCTGGGTTTTCACGCCCAATATAAATGGTAAATGGACACCCTGTCTAGAAAAGTATAAATAGAGCAAAGGAGAAGAAAAGGTTCCCACTTTGAGAGTTCCCCATCTTGAAAAGAGCTCCTGCTAGAATGCCCAACAGGACAGGTTCCTGCCATGACTGGACTGTTCCCACTTTTAGATGGCTCCTACCTGTTGTACAGCTTTCTTTTTTACCCCATCCCTGCCTTTGGACAGTTCTCCCCACTTCTGCACCCTTCTGTGCAAACTTGCAGGCTTGGCAAGCACTGGGGTCCTTTGAGAGAGAGCCACCGTCGGCATCCAGACCAGTCCCTCCGGAACCATTCCAGCAACCAACTTCCTGGCTGCCTCCTGGACTGGGGGACGCTAGCAGGTTTGGCTCTGCCCTGCTGCCGTGAGGGCAGCGTCGTTCCACGATCCTCCCATTTGTGGAAGTGCTTGAGATATTTCTAAGTTTGGCAGCTCTGCCACTTGCCTTGGGACTCTGCTGCGTGGACATACAGTATTGGATACTGTCTGCAGCATCAGAAGGCTGCTTCCACAGAGGAATCCAGTAAGGTATCACTGCCAAATACCTACCTCACCTCTGTGAGTAAGACCTGCTGTTCCCTTAATTCTCTGCTCAGCCTGACTGATAGTGGGGTAAAGCTGTGTTTATAGCTTAGCCTTGTCCATTTCCTGACTTCCTAAATCTCTCAATTTGTCCATAACATCCTTTTGAAGAATTCCCAACGCAATTAGCATCCGTAAATAAACCTAACCTAGTTTTGTATATAGTTTGGGGGTGGGGTTTTCAGGAAAATAAAATGATTCTATTTTTATAATTCTTGACTTGGCCACATTAATTCTCTGCCTCCACAACAGCTCCTCTTAAAGCCACCCCTGCTCCAAACTGAACAAGTACTGCCCTCTCAGCCTCTCCTCACAGGTCAGGTGTGCCAGCCCCCACCACCTCAGTGGCCTCCCTGAACTCCCATCTGAACTCCCTCTGATTTATCAATGTTTTTGGGCTCCTAACACTGGATTCACTAATATAGATGTGGTCCAACAAGTACTGAGTAGAGAGGGATAATGAGCCCCTTCAACCTGCAAATGCTCCTGTTCACACAGCGGAGACTGCCAAATATAGTAACAGTGCACTGACAAGTAGCTGCCTACCTCCTCAATTTCCTTTATTTGGACTGAAGCTTCCTTGGTACATTGTTGGTATTAGGATGTTCAGTAAACTTTCCCTCCGACTAAAAGAAAAAAAGTCCCTTGGAAAAATACTTACCAAGTACATTAGCTGTACACTGCAGAATTCCTGAGACATCTTCAGTTTCGTCACTGCCAGAGCAGTCTGTGTAGGAGCATCTGTTGGTTAAGTTGTGAAAGTTCTTCTCTGCATCCCTGTAACTACAGTTTAAAAAAAAAAAAAAAAAAAAAAAAAAGTAAAAAATATTTTAACATCCCTTTACAAATGCAAGGTCAATAAATGTCTTTCAGAAGTGGTGGTAAAGGATGCTGTTAGCATTCCTTGTCTCCTCCCTCTTCTCCCCTCCATCACGCACAGATGACACAGCACTATTAGCCAAGTATCTCAAGTACTATACTAGAATCTGGAATATTATCTCTGTTGAGAATGAAGACATGAGGAAAACCTGTACAAAAGAGCTGAGGCATGAGGGAAGGCTTTCATACATATCTGTCATGTATTACTCCAACTGGGGTGTTGTCTATAACAAAACTGTGCTGTAAACTCCAAGCAATATGTTTGTGAGGCAGTGGTGAGTACTTAATAAGAATAATAAATCTTCTACACCACCTTATCTTAGCACTGCCAAGTATAAAACCTAATTTTCTCTATGGATTATCTTCTGAAAAGATCTCAGCAGTAAGGAAGATATCAAGCTGCAATTCAGTATGCTACCAAGAATAAAGTTTGTATTATAGCATGTTAAAGAAAAAAAAGAATCTCATCAGTGATGAAAAGCACAGAGCTACTGGCTGTGCAGCAAGAAGCAGCAACCATCTAAATTAGTTTGATTTAGTTCTGTCTTATTTTTTCCTTAATTCAACAGAAACAGAAGATGAAACTGTTTAAAACGAAGCTTTACAAGAGTGATAATGAACACAGAAGAGAGAAAAAAGTGGCAAAAATATTGCAGCAGAGTGATAATGCACTTGGCAAAATACACAATTAATTTAGCTCAGGCACAGAGAAAAGCTTTTCTAATGAGTATTTCATTAATGGTTTTGTTATGCTTCCATACTTTGTACTTCATAAATCATGAATAGCAGTTTTAAGGATTGGGCTTTTCGTCTGGTCAGTGTCTGCAAATTCTCACACCTAGGTGGCAATCACGCTGCACACCAGGTTACCCCCCAACAGGGAACCTGGTTCTCTGTGTGGAGTGAAGTATATTGGGAAGAGTGAGTTCATGTTGTGGCTGGAAAGCTGCCTGGTGAAAAAGGACCTGTCAGTGGTGGTTGAAAACCAAGAGAACGTGATCCAGCAGTGTGCCCAGGTGGCCAAGAAGGCCAACAGCATCCATGACTGTATCACGAATAGTGTGACCAGCAGGAGCAGGGAAGTGATTGTGCTCCTGTACTCAGCACTCATAAGGCCACACTTTGAATACAGCATTAATTTTTTGTCAAGCACTGAAACAGGCTGCCTAGGGAATCAGCTGAGTCACCATCCCTGAAGAAATTTATAGAGGCACAGATACGGCACTTAAGGACATGGTTTAGTGGTGGACTTGACAATGTTAGGTTCACAGCTGGATTTGATTACCTTAAAGCTTTTTTCCAACCTGTTTTGCCTAAGATGGGAGATTTGATGAACATTCATGTTATATGGGGTGTCAGCACCCAGATGCTCACAGGGCTGCTGAGGCCATTGTGAGAAGAGGCCAGGGCTGCCCCATGCCAGATGCAACCAGTTACAGCTCACTCCAACAGCTCCATTGCAGGGCATAGCTGTGCCCAAGTGGGTGGTATCTCTGGGAAATGAATTTAAGAAAGGGTAAAACACCTCATGGAGATCTGAGGAGTGATGAAAAGAACTGAGAGAAACACCCCTGCAAACAGCAGGTCAGAGATTCCCCTGCAGCCCTTAGAGAAGACCATGGTGAAGGAGGCTGTCTCCCCGCAATCCATGGAGGATCAGGGTTGAGCAGATATACACCTGCTGTCTGGGACAAACTCCCACAGTGAAGATTGTAGATGTGCCCTGATGGCAGCTGCAGCCTGTGGAAAGCCTGTGCCAGAGCAGGAGAACAGCGTGAAGAAGTTAGAGCAGTAGAGAGTATTTGTTATGCACTAGCCACAACCCTCATCTCCACCCTACTGTGCCATTCTGGGCACAGAAGGACATAGAGGAGTCAGGAGTGCCTCAACCCACAAGCTTCCATCACCTCATTTTCTCTCCCTATCCTGTTAAGGAGGAGAGAGAGAGTAGAGCAGTTGTGTAGGGATCTGGAAGCTGGCCAAGGTCAATCCACCACTGTGTGTATCAACAGTAAAGATCATGGGGTAGGACAAATATTGGACACCTGATAGCCACAGATGCTACTTTAACCAACTCATGCCAATGTTCAATAAACTGAGTCAGCATACCATTGAGCCACAGGAATTACACATTTTGAACTTTGTCCATTAAAAAAGTACACCTAAGCCACACGTGGCCATGCATAAAAAGCTGCATTGCTACTGCTCACAGTCTCCTCAAGGCACTGTATCATCTTCAAGTTTCCTAATGTGAGATTTCAAACAATTTTTTCAGTAACTGAAAATATTAGCAGCCAGAAGGCATCTCCCATGGCCTGCCTCACAGCAGACATCACAACTACCTACTGAGACAGGCTCCCGAGCCGGCCTCAGGTGCAAGCCAGACTGTTAATGTTGCAAGTATCACCCACTAAGCTAAGGCTCCCTGTGAATTTTAACCAAACACTAAGAACTAAGAAAGGACAATTCCCTCCAGTGCAGCACTGAGGTTTGAAACTATGCCATGAGTTCTAAAAACACTTATATCTGGGTAACTAAATTCAGAGGACAGCATTCTCCATGTGTCACAGCGCACAGACATTTAATGGCTGTAGTCACGCAGCCACTGTATCCTGTGTTAGGAAAAGGTACCTGTGACAGTAAAATACTTGCACAATTAAGGAAACAATGGCACAATGTCCACCTGGCAAGTGGTGACAAGTGGTGTTCCTCTGGGGTCAGTGCTGGGACCAGTGCTCTGTAACATCTTTGTCAGTGATACGGACAGAGGAATTGAGTGCACCCTCAGCAAGATGTGTGGCACAGTTGACTTGCTGGAGGGCAGGGATGCCATCCAGAGGGACCTGGACAGGCTGGAGAGGTGGGCCCAGGCCGGAGAGGTGGGCCCAGGCCAACCTTATGATGTTTAACAAGGCCAAGTGTAAGGTCCTGTACCTGGGTCGGTGCAATCCCAGGCACAGATACAGGCTGGGTGATGAATGGCTGAGAGCAGCCCTGAGGAGAAGGACCTGGGGGTCTGGGTCGACGAGAAGCTCAACATGAGCCGGCAGTGTGCACATGCAGCCCAGACAGCAACCCTGTGCTGGGCTGCATCAAGAGCAGTGTGG
>WAAF01009809.1:0-53544 GCA_013400475.1 Tricholaema leucomelas | reverse complement strand
TGTCCCTGCCTATGGCAGGGGGTTGGAGCTGGATGATCCTTGAGGTCCCTTCCAACCTAAACCATTCTATGATTCTATGATTAAAATTCTTGTGCAGATAAGGAAAAGGTTGACAAGAGATTATTTTAATCAACAGGAGAATGCCTTAGGCTTTCATTATGACAGCTGCTATTATTTGCTTTTCATTCATCACTCATCTATTCATTTTCCTAATGAACTCTTAGGAGGTGGCTTTCAGCCCTGCTTGTGCAAAATCCTGGAAGTATGTAATCATTTATGCATATAATAAGCACTGATACAGGATTTTGCAAGATCTCAACTCTTCCAGCATTCTCAGATGGCTCTGTGAAAAACAAACTGGAATGGGCCTTATACTACTACAAAAAGACTCTCTACCCTCCCGCTAAAGGACACACTACTGTTTATGGGAGCAGCCACGCTCTGATGGGATTACATGGAAGCAGGACTGGACAGTAGTTTATCATTAATGTCCACAATATGCATAGTTACTCCAGAGCAATTCCAACCACTTGAGAAAAAAAAAATAAAAGCTTGTCATGCAAGGCTATGACTTGAGTAAAATATTAACATGCACTTCGCACTACCTCACTTTAACACTTACCCAATAACTTGATGCTCAAAATACTGCAGTGTCCTTTGAAGAGTTTGCTGAATGGTCTGAGGCTGTGGAATAATAATTAAAAAAACACATAAGATTAGGGAAGCATAGTACAGTTCAATCAACAGATCTATTAACACGTAATTTTTCTCCAGTTTTCTCCTCCTCATCTTCTCCCTGGCTGATACCCACCACAATGATGGATATGAAGTATTATTTGTTCCTTGTATGTGTACAGGGTTAACCCTCCAGGGAGGGTGACCCTGAACCTGACCCCAGGTGGTCTTGACCCCTCCCCAGGAGTGGGTCTGAACACCACCAGGTGATTCATGGTTAGCCCACTCCCCTTCCAGTTTAAAGATCCATAAAAGCAGGGGGGGATTCCTGTTCTCTCTCCCTCTGTGCTCCCTGCCTCCCTGCTTACCAGCATCACCATCCTGTTCCTGGTCCTCTTCGTTTTTACCACGTGGCCACCACCCACAAGGTGGACAATGCCATTACCATCAAAAATCTGGGTGTATTTACACATTTTGTATCTTGTTTTCCCTTCCCTATACCTCTGTAACTTCCCTACCTCAGTCTAGATGACCGGATAGGGCTGGGTGCTAGGTTGGACTGGATGAGCTTGGAGGTCTCTTCCAACCTGGTTGATTCCATGATTCAGATACCTTTTAATTTATTGTTAAACTTTTCTTCTTTTAATTTCCTTATCAGAGTGAGATTATTTATTTGGGTGTGCTTACCTTTCCCCTCTCTACATCTAATTCTTTTCTTTTGGGGAAGAAGGGGAAGAGGGAAGGGCACTCTATAAATTGTTATTGGTTCTATCAAATATATATTTGAGTCTCTGGGAATTTAAATCACAACCAAGACAGTATGTTACTTCACCATTCAAATAGGAAGGCATTTTATGTCACATAATGCTGCTTACAAGAGTAGATGTGCACAACAAGGGACACAATTTGCTATTAGCTCTCAAAAACTACCACCCAACAATTTTCTGATTAATTTGAAATAACTGATTTTGAACAGTCTGCAAGAATATGCAAATATTTTGTGATGAAAATATCACCAGGAAAAGACACTGTGGTTTTAAACCTCTTGTGCTCCCTAGAGCATTTTGCATTAAAGAATATTACAAAGATGCAATTTATTTTGGCTTACTTTCCTGACAAGCTGGGACTCTCCAGTCATCTTCCAAATTACCAGGAAACTCAAGATCATCAAAAGAAAATCATCACAGTCTCACAGTATCATCAAGGTTGAAAGAGACCTCAAAGATCATCAAGTCCAAGCCGTTACCACAGAGCTCAAGGCTAGACCATGGCACCAAGTGCCACGTCCAACCTTGCCTTGAACAGCTCCAGGGACGGTGACTCCACCACCTCCCTGGGCAGCCCATTCCAGTAGCCAATGACTCTCTCAGTGAAGAACTTTCTCCTCACCTCAAGCCTAAATTTCCCCTGGCACAGCTTGAGGCTGTGTCCTCTTGTTCTGGTGCTGGCCGCCTGAGAGAAGAGAGCAATCTCCCCCTGGCCACAACC
Organism: Tricholaema leucomelas; assembly: GCA_013400475.1. Classification (NCBI taxonomy): domain Eukaryota; kingdom Metazoa; phylum Chordata; class Aves; order Piciformes; family Lybiidae; genus Tricholaema lacrymosa; species Tricholaema leucomelas. The sequence goes on along the minus strand of WAAF01009809.1, from coordinate 51,381 downwards.
ACCCCTCAGGTAGCTGTAGACAGCAATAAGGTCTCCCCTGAGTCTCCTCTTCTCCAAGCTAAACAATCCCAGCTCCCTCAGCCTCTCCTCATAGGGCTGTGCTCGAGGCCTCTCACCAGCCTCGTTGCCCTTCTCTGGACACGCTCAAGCATCTCAATGTCCCTCTTAAACTGGGGGGCCCAGAACTGGACACAGTACTCAAGGTGTGGTCTAACCAGTGCAGAGTACAGGGGCAGAATGACCTCCCTGCTCCTGCTGGCCACACCATTCCTGATGCAGGCCAGGATGCCATTGGCTCTCTTGGCCACCTGGGCACACTGCTGGCTCATGTTCAGGCAGGTATTGATCAGCACCCCCAGATCCCTTTCTGTCTGGCTGCTCTCCAGCCACTCCGACCCCAGCCTGTAGCTCTGCATGGGGTTGTTGTGGCCAAAGTGCAGCACCCGGCAAATCATGACACACTTCAAGTATTTCTATGTTACTTAAAAAGTGTTCACCAACTACATATGTGGCTATATGAGTTTATTTGCATCATTACTACACTGTTCACCAAAATAGCTATCTGTGTATATATACTCACTGTCCTTACTAGAACAGATACTGAGGCTTTTCTTATTATTTTAATTAATTTGTGATGAGAGATCTGTGAGTAAATAAAGCGAACATGAAATCCATGTAATTCGCTTTTGCACTTTCCAAGTCACTTATGGCAAACACCATCCTTACCAAATTACTAGTTTGTACTAAATCTGAAGTTTTTCACCTGTCAATTTTGTGTTAGTGTCAGAGGTCAAAGGTACACAATTGGGATTTATAAACTTGCCTTCTGGAGGATGGAGAGCTGGATGAAGGTATGAGGCATGATGAAGTTCTATAAGGACAAGTACAGGGTCCTGCATCTGGGGAGGAATAACAACAGGCACCAGTACAGGTTGGGGGCTGCCCTGCTGGAAAGCAGCTCTGCGGAGTAAAGACCTTGAAGTCCTGGTGAGCCGCAAGTTCTGCATGGGCCAGCAATGTGCACTTGTAGCCAACAGAGCCAATGGCATCCTGGGTGCATCAGGAAAAGTGTGCCCAGCAGATCTCGGGACGTTCTTCTCCCCCTCTACTCTGCCCTACTGAAACCACACCTGGATTGCACACATCACCTTCCCAGCACTGAAGTCCTGATGGACTACAAGTACATTTCATGGCATGCTCTCACAGAGATCCAGAAGCCCTCCTGTGCTCAGCAGGCAGAAAAATCCATTCTTTGCATAGAGAAAAGGTGCATTTTCCTGCATTAGGAATGATGCAAAGCAAAACGGCTTTTTAAGCAAAGCGGTCCAGAGAACTGTTGCCTCCAATCTCCACACAGCATTTTCCTCAGCCCCTCTCCCTACACACAGAAGATTAGTAGTCCACCAACTCCTCTGATGTGAAACAGGGGATGGTAGAAATGCTTCATTGTTAAATTCATTCTCTCTTCTGGTTCTCCCAGAGTGCTTTAATAGCAAGCCTATGGGAGGCAGAAATGCCTGGCACCACAGCAGAGAGGAAGGAAAAGAACTTTTTGCCTTCTCTGGAAGTATTGCAGCTTACAACACCTAAACAATCCTCCACAGACTGTCTTTGTCTTTCTCTTATCTGACACATAGATGTTGCACTCCTTATCCAGGGAAATATCCTCCTGAATACCTCACAATTTTACCATACAAGGAACCTTCAAGTTCTGAGCTGATGTTTATCCATTGTCTTGCAGTGCTTAATGAAAACCAAAATAGCCTGTGTTAAATCTCTCTTCTAAAAGCTTCCCTGAATTAATTCTGAATCCAGACACCAGGCCATGGCTAACCCTAAGGTATCAGAATAAATTGTAAAAAGTCATCAAATCAACAAATCATACAGGTTTGAAGGAATCTCTGGAAGTTCTCCAATCCAACCTCCTGCACAAAAAAATGTGAGTTACAACTGGTTTCACAGGTCCTTCTCCAGACAAGTTTTTAGTGTCTCCAAGAATGGTGGTCCCACAACTTCCTTGGGCAATTTATGTGAATGCTCTTGTGAAAATTATTTTTTTGCTTAATACCAATTTGAATCTTCCCATCTTCCATCCTTGCTGCCTCTCATCCTTCCACTGAGTAGCCCTGTGAAAAGTCTGGCTTGTGAGCAGACCTATTGCCCTTCTACTGGATTTTCAGGTTGACTGAAGTCCCTGTTGAGTACCAAAGCCTGCTATTTTGAGGCTTTGTCCAGATGTCTAAAGGCCCTTCCTTCTCGAGTATCCAGTGTGTGGCAGATCTGCCACCACACTGCCTGTGCTCATTTGCCTTTTGTTCCTGACGCTCATGCTCTAGGCTACCTTGCCCTCTCTTTGCACAGAGCACCGCCCCTGCTCCTCACCTTCCCAGTTTGTCCTTCCTGGAAAGTGTGTATCCATTTCCTGCAGCGCTCCCACGCTGCGCCACTCCACACAAAGATGTGTGCAATCTCACAGGAAGTCCAAGCTCAGGAGCAGAATGGGGAAGTTTAATGCTACCTGCTTGCTCCTCATGCTGCCTACATTTGGGCACAGGTACTTGAGATGAGTTCCCAGTTATCCTGTTGTCATGAGGTGAGCGTAAGTTTCTTCCATCTTGCTGCTGCCCCAATACTTCATTCCTCCCTTCTCTTCACAGGTTAAAACTTGTTCCCCAACAAGCATAAAGATCTCCTCATAAGGTTGTGAAGCCTGCTAGCAAAACCACCTTCACTTCACTTTGTCAGAATGCCCCAAGCTCACAGAGCCAAACACCCTGCCAGCCACAGCAGCCACACAGCCCGGGACTGCCTTACTAGATGCGTCTGCTCCAACCAGAGCCTTTTCCCCTAACCAGAAGCAGCAGCTAGGCATCCATACCCATTGCTCTTGTACTCAAAGCCACATAGTCATTCCTGGTATACTCGATGTCCTCTCTGACTGTATCATTGGCACCCACATGGATGAGCAGCAGTGGTGAAAGTCTAAGCAAGCAGCACACCTTCGCAGCCAGCAAGACAGGCTGGCAGGTGAGTTTCTGTACCCTCAGGAGAGAGTTTCTGATACCACTCTCCTTTTCTTGAAGCCTTATCCCAAAGGAGGTCATCTCTCCTACCTGCTCTTGGGGCACTGTACCTGACCTATAACTGCTGAACCACAAGTGGCCTTAGCAGTGTTGTCAGAATTAACAAATCTACACCCTCCTCTACCTCAGGAGTTTCCATTCTTTACCCTCTAGTATTAACCCTATTTTTCCCTCCTTACTTTCTACATGGAGCTCAGGTTCTTGTCTCTGCAAGGCCTTCAGAAAAACCTGTCAATTCTCCCTGATGCACACAGTCTGCTCACTATCCACTACAGCTCTTCCATCTAGCAACTCAGTGCCAGAAGCCAGATCACGCTGCTGCTGCTCACCAGCAGGCAGCAATCCAGAGCATAGCAGCGCTGCCATGACAGTCACTGTGACTCCATAAATTATTGCTTTTGCAGGATGCACTTGCAGAGAAATCTGTTCTTGATAGATCTCATCCTGCTCTCCCGTAGCAAAAAACCAGTCCAACACCTGACATTAAAGTAATAGTGCTTCAAAAGCACCTTTATGACTAACTGAAGGAAATCTTTATGAAGATATTCATCTAAATGAACTTGAAGTATTCCAGATTTTAACTCAACTTCCTTTGGAAGAACTATTTCAGTTTACAATTGCATACAATTTTTTCCCTTTTTCTTTTTTATTTAGTTTAATTTTCCCTTCTTTTAACCTCATTGCCTGCAGTTCTGGAGACAAAGGAAAGAGGACTTCCACTTTAATTGCATCCCTTGTTATAAATGTCTTTCCCTGGGCAATCAAATGTAAGCTTTCCAACGTTTTCAGGGGACAGACACTTTAGCCTATTTCACAGTCATTTTCATTTGCCTCTAAGAGGTCTTTCATCTGCAGCACCTTCAGAAATACGCCGTATAGCTCATCTACCCAATTGCAGAAACCCAACATGATTCATTTCATTCTACAGTTGGTATCTAATATATGCCGGAGGATTCAGTCTTTAGATATACTCATTTCCTTCTTTTGTCTAGAAAAGGTGTTGAGCAATTGCTTTAGACATAGGCATAATTTAAATGATTAAGGACAGACAAACCCCACCCTGAGGTGACAAAACTGCACATACAGTACCCCGAATAACTCAATCTAAATTAACATAAATGCAGTTTCAATTTCTCCATCCCGTTCCTTTGGCATAACGAGGTAGAATTAGTGAAGACAGGGACTGGATGGAACAGGGAAGGCCAGTCCAAAAGACGAGCCAGATACGTAGTTTTTCCTTAACCATAACAAGGCTTCAAAGAGTTTTCCTAGTGAAAGCTAAATGACTCCTAGCTGAGCCTCAGAACTGCTTCAGCAGTCATGCTTTCAAAATCTTGAGTGCTTAAAAACTCAGACGTGAAAGTTGAAGCACTCAAAAGTGTGATAGCCTCAGCTAGAAACCACTTTGCTTCTACCACAATTCTCTTCGAGGAAGGCCAGCAAGTCAGGGATTCCCCCAGACTCTTGTGCCCTAGGGAGCTGTTAGTCCTTGCTAGGCGAATCCACACTTCTGCATCCTGGAGGGACAAACCACCACAGACCAGCAAAATCAGCACTTTGAAGTTCAAAGTTTTACATGCTTCAAATTTGTAGCATTCAATCACTAACTCAGCAGATGTGTAAGATTTTAATTGCTGTTTTCACTGCTGGTGACTGTTCATTGAAGAAAAACATTCTCTTTTTTCATACTTCTGAAGCAATTTTAGTCAAGTCTCTGCACATAGGTGATTACAGATCTCTAAACACACATGAGTAGGTGGTGCACCTGGCCCATCTATAAGGAAATACATGGCACAATAGTTAGTAATTTTCATGTCCCATCTGTTGGGGTTTTTTTTAATATTTACCCCATGACCATGAAAGCAGTGGAAAACCATTCTTTTCCTGTCCTTCCAGTCACCAAAATATTGATGTTGAAGAGGCTGTAAACAAAGAATCAAGGCTACAGCTGAAGACAAACATTTATCAACATACCCAAATGCCAAGAGCGGCAATTAAGCAATTCGAAGTTACAGCAGTTCTGTAACATAAGTAATTGCTACTGAAGAAAACCAGAACTGAAAAAGAAGCTGGCGGCTCCTTCTTGGCATCCAAGAATTCTCTGATGATGCAAGAAGGAGCAAAGTTCCCTAGCAGGTTCTTTCAGGTTCTGCATAGCCAGGATCTCTGTCTCCTTCCCAACAGATGAAGAATGGAATGAAACGGAACAAATAGAAATCAGAAATGATGAAGCAGAGCCTCAATATAAGCAATCAGTTGAATTATTTTTTTACCTCTCTCTGGTGGTTTAATAGTGCCTTTGAACAGGAAAAAAAAATACTTTTACTCTCTAGATTCTAAAGCTTTAGTGTGCACTTTTTTCTCTATAACTGTATGAGCAAAAAATGTTATTTTTTTCCATCATCAAAATAAACCTCCTGATTCCAAAAGTCTGTGATATGGATAAGCACTGACTGCTTGCAGACCTCTGTGACTAGCACCAGATTTGGTATTAAGAGAGGAAGATGCAGAATGCCCAGGATAGGACTGATTTGGGATCCAGAGTAGCATGACTGACAGCAGGAGGCAAAACAAGCTGTCCTCTAACAGCTCACGATAATCCAGACAAGACTGAGCAAGAGTGCAACACCTGAGCTCAGTACCACCCATCTAAACCCGAGACTATTCTGATCCTCGGTTCATACAAACTGAGGTACTCTTCACACAGAAATACTTCCACACATTAGAGAAAATACCTGAATTTATTAAGTAGCATTGAGACAAAGAATTTTAGCCCATACTATTTCACGTCAATAACAATGGTAACATTGAAGAAATAAAGCAAAGCTAAATAATAATTAGGAATTATAGCCCTTGCATCCCCAGCCACCCTTCAGCTAGAAGAATCACAGACATTACAGATGGAAATTGCCTATTAGATCATCCAGTCTAATTCCTTGACAGTGAGGGATAAGTATCTCAGAGTGCTATCCATTATAATACTGGCTGGAATCACTTTGTTCATATCTGAATTTCAGTCATGTCTGGAATGGATAGATCTGTTCCGTGCTGCAGAAAGGATGTATCCAGTAGGTGAGAGCAGACAATCTACTGCTAATGCTACCTGTTCATCCTTAATGCAACTCACATCTGCTACACAAAATTATAAGCGCTACTCCGACAGACAGATAGGAAATGAGGAGCTTTATGTACCAGTCCTTCTCAAAGAATTTCTTCTGCTGGGATATAACAAACCCATTTTCCTCAGTATCACTAGATGTAATTTCATGTGCAGAGCTACAAAGATGCTTATCCCTCTGAGACCTATAGACAAACCGTAGGTATTTTATTTTGTCTTGATTTCAAAACTTTGAGAGCTATCAAGCAGACACATCTAGGAAGAATTTATGTATGAGATGAAATGATTTCTTTTACTTGAAGTGCTTAATAACAGCCTTTAGCACTAGCACAGGAAGTAAAAAGGGAAGGTTCTTCCCCAGGTTAACACTGGATTGTTGTGAAGTGGCAATTGTCTCCCCTCAAGCAGTTGCAAATAAAGGGCATTCACTCCCATTTTGATGGCTGCACACTGCTATTTAGGGGCATATACTGATGACCATAATGTTCCCCTTCACTTCACAAAGTCTTTCTCTAACATCTACACCTGGATACTTGGGCCATGAGGGAGGCAGGCAAGCGTAAAACAACTGAGATCCATTTTGTTGGATTAACACCGGTGGTGCCACACTGGTTTGTCAGACAGAGACTGAGATCCGTCTGTGGACAGAACTGATTCCCAGCGGGAATACACTCTCTGCTTCCAGGCAGCAAAGATGCCTGCAACATATGAATGTTTCCAGGACACATTTTTTTCTATACACTGTAGAGAAGTCAAGATTTCAGCCTGGAACTATGCAAACAAAGCAAGCACCTATTACTATGATCAGTCTAAGCACTAGAAGTTAAACATTCAACCTCACCCTAAAACTAATTTGATCAAGGTCAGTACAATGCTTCAGGCTCTCCAGTGAACCTAAACTGATCTTTTAAAATATTTTGTTTGCTGAAGGTGAAGATCCCTTGCATGAGATGTTAAACTACCAAGCAAGACAAACAAACAAAACCCACCACGATGCACATACTGATAATGCTTTCCAGAATGTCTGTATTTAAGACAGCACAGCTCTGCTGCATGGCAGATTGGCAATAGACTGCTCCTTTGACTTTGCGTACTGATGGATTTTCTCTGTTAAGTTTAAAGATACTTTAGAAAAATTCATCCTGTTTCCCTGCTGGAATTAGAAATTAAAGATTTTGTCATGAGATGTGCCTTTCTTCAGCATTTTTGTGCTGTTTCCCTTCACACTCTCATTCCTGAGAAGGATGTCACTCACATAAACCTCATCCAGCCTCAGCTATTAAATGAATGAACTCAGACTGCTGATACGGTTAACATTTGACACTGTCTTACTTCATTCAGAAAGGCAGAAGTTATTCCTGCAGCAGCCGAGCTCAGATATTCCTGATGGGTTAACATGAGTCATAAGGAGCTCAGAATACTTCTGCAATTTTTTATTTTTTTTTCAAAATCTCAGGTAAAAATTTGTTTGTTAACTCTCCCGATAGTGACGACAACTAGTTATTGCTACCGAAAAGAGTAGTTATTCCGTGAGTGGAAATTGTAGAGTTTTATGATGGAGCCAGGTTCAATTTGAGCTGCTATACTGCAACCTCTCCATCAAAACCCCACCTCTGCTCACTGGAGGATTCACTTGCAATTAAGCAATTTGAAGTTACAGCAGTTCTGTGACATATGTAATAGCCTACACACTAACCTAAACAACTGCCTTTAGGTTTGCTTTTCTACCTGCCATACAGACAATTCTTAAATTCAGACTATTTGGCAGCAGCCAGTAGCAGCCTCCAAACTTAAACAGGAAAAAGATGTTCTTACTTTAATCTGTCTCCAACTAGGCCTTGAAAGAATAGCAGGGATAATTCTGAATGAACACGGTAGTACAGCAGAAGTGGTTTTCACTTACTAATGTTTATATTTCAAGAGATACATTACACAGGCCACTCAGAAAATAAAATCAAACAGAAATGTAAGTCAGTTTAATGCTGCGTCACGCTGTAAATCCAGAAAGATCAGTACAGCACTTTGGGGGTGCACAATCTCCTCTGAATGCACGTTCAGCCAGTCACAGCTCCTTTAGGACAGTCCATGCCCCTTAAATGGGAGCAAAGCATTTGACTTTTCAAATCAGTGACTTTTTTTTTCTGATTTTGATTCTATTTGCAGCCTGGTATTGGATACAAGTCAAGATAGCACTGGAACAAATGTGAAAATTGCTGCAAGGAACTGAAATTCAGTAAGATACTAAATCGCATTTCTACAGAATAGAACTGTGTCCACTGGTGCAAAGATACCATTCTCATAAAGCAGAGCTCTTAAAGGCAGAAAAATATTTATGTTAATAATGAACAACAAATAGTACCATCACCTCTAGTTATAATTAATCAAAATGTATGTCATTATGGGTGTAAAAGTCATCCTTAAAAATGGAAAAATACAACAAAGCTGGAATCACAAGAAAAATACGTCACTGAATTTGCTTGTGATGTACATATAATCATTGCCTTTTATTTCTTAGAAGTAAAGTCATAAATCAATGTCCCCAGTGGGTTCCCAGCTTTTTATTATTTATCTCCAAAACCCTGAAGTCAGCTGATTGAGAAAGGCATCTATTAATTCTGACAACAACTGGATCCTGCTCCAAATTTCTCTGAGAGAGTAGGTAACTAAAGAATCTTTGATGGTAGTTCAGCAGAAGGAGAACCAAAGGGACATCTTTCCAGTCAGGAAAATTATTTATGAATACATTAGAGTGAACAGGAGCTGCCTATACAATTATGGGCTCAGCTTTGTAGGGACATCACAAGGAACTATGGTTGTGAGAGGGCAGAACAAGGCATGGGGCGATAATCATGTAGCACATGATCTTGTGAGCTAAACAACTCACAACAGCTGAGTGTGTGAAATGCCTGAAGTTTACTGCACTAATCAGCTAAGTCTGGTCCCATAAACCATCATCTTCACACTCTGCTGCTGTGTGCAGCAGTCCCAGTTTGGGACAGCTCCCTCACCTCTTTGGTCTACAGTGCCCAGCTGCTGAAGAGCCTCAACCTTCCTGCTGTCAGTACCCCTGCCTCTCAGAAAAACTTCAGGGGCAACAGCACACCAATTCGATGTGACATTCAGTGTATTCATGGTTAGTCTGTTGGAGTGAAACCAGGACAAAAAGATGCCTCTCTTGCATTGCTGCTGCTCTGCCTCCCTAACTGATACACCTTGCATTCCTGACCTTCCCCAGCACATCCTACTCAGGAATGCCAACAGCAGGGTACATACAGGGGTCTGCTTTTCTTCCTCATTATCACACACTTTTCTATCAAAAATGCAGTTATTTTGGTGGGAGGTGAGCTCCTTCATCCTTCTAGTTCTGGCTGTCAGAGAGGGTTTGGGATAAGCAGGTTCCAGATGAACAGTGTCCATCCTTCAACCATCCAGCTATGTCAGTGAACAAACCTACAGGAAGACAAAACAACCCTGTGGTGATTGATGATCAGACTCCTGCATCCTCTAGTATAACAACCACGGGAAAAATCTCTATAAACGTATTTAAGAAAAAAGTTGAGAAATCATGTGTGCTGGAAAATGCTAGAAGCTGTTCTCTAGGAGCAAACACAAGAGGGTGGATTAAACTCTGCAATACAGCAAGGTTTGCTTCTTAACTTTTTCCTACAGTTCCACAAAAAGTAGTATTTGTGCAAGATCACACTCAGCTAAGCTTGAGCTGAAACTTGATTAAATGCAGTACAAAATGCAGGAAATTCTTTTCACTATGTTTTAGATAAAATACATCAAACACTGCATTAGTGCATTTCACTCTAGAGAAACTCCATTGATGGCTTGTACAGAGGTAGTAACACTGCACAGCACGTTATCATTTTCATGTACATTTTCACACCTAGCGTGCTTGTACAGTGTTCTTACTATTCTGCCCCACAGATAGAGCTCTTGATCAGCTCCTTCCACTTTTGGATTCTCCTTCCTGCTCTGTCTGAGGCTCTCCACATCCTCAGAGCAGCTCTTGGTAGCCCCTGCTACTGCCACACCAAAACATCATCCCAAAGATCTCTCTGCATGCCACAACAGTATTAAGCACAGAGATTTTTATCTCAGTGAAAACACACACACACACACACACACAAAAAAGTCAGTATTTCAATCTCAGTCCTTACTAAAGGGAAGCACAAAATTAAGTCTAAGTATAAACATAACGAACCCGTGGCACCCTCCAGCACTGAGGTGGGGACAAATTGCTGCAGCATTCATGTTCAGAAGGAAAACATTAAGCCATTGCAAGCAATACGTATAGCATACACACTCACAGACATTTGGACATACATAAATGTGTGTTTATAAACTTAACAGAGACTCATGTCCATAGTATCATGGAATGAAGACCTGTCCACATCTGTAGCAAAACTATTAAAGCTTTTTGTTCAGCAAGAACATATGTCCATGTACTCTTCAGACTTGCTGTTTAATTTTACAAATAACAGAAATTAATCCCATTTGACACCACTTTTAAAAGGCAAAGTATTATTTTTTTTACTTCTAAATGTGCAAAATTAATCAAAGTGTTAGATATATGGTAACTGGAAGAAGACACATTCAATACCAACAAACAAGATTCTCGGTAAGAAAAAGAATGCACCAAAGTAACAATCCACCTGAATAGTGTTTTCCTGGAGTGAAAAGTGAAGATGAGGACTCAATCCTCCTCTTACACTGTGATTATGACAGAATTACTTTTGGCACTTAATTACATCAGTTTATGCCAAAATGCATTAAGATGAGAGTGAAACACTAGTTATGATGCCAAGATAAAAAGGCAAATTTTAAACAGTATGCACCACACATTGAACTGTTTTTAAACCACAGCTTTTCACTAATAAGGGTTGCTATAATTAACTCCCAAAAAAGCCATGGAAGATGTAGTTTACGACATCAAATTCAGGCTGGATGAAATTTTTGCTTCTTAAATTTCTCTGAGAGCACGAAGGAAAGGTGACTGTAAGACCTGCCAATGTTTCCCTTGTCTCTTAATTCAAAGAGCATGTGTATTTCGAAAACAAATTCAACAATTTATCCAAGCTATAAAACTGTAACCATCTTTTAGAGCAACTCAATACAAGAGGGAACAGCCAAAGCCAGGAAAATACAAATACTCAGGTTATCTAAAAATACTGCACTGAGCTACTTCAGCATACTACCCATATTTTGAGTAACACATGCTCTAATTATACCGTTGTATTATTATCAAATTAAATAGCTTTTTACTTTTTTACTAAAACAAGACAGGTCACCAGAGATACCATCTATTAATATCACTATTACAAGACCAGATTCCCAGAGGAGAGGGGGGAAAAAAAAAAAAGAAATCAATGAGAAAGAAAATTCTTAACTGGCTGACCATTAGATATGCGATGCACTGCTAACTTCTCCCACTAAACAGCTTGTCTACTTCCACCCAGTTCCACCCAGGCAGTTCAATAAACACACCAAAAAAAAAAAAAAAAAAAAAAGAAAAGAAAGAGGATGAAGAGGATGCTGAAAACTAAGCAGTGGATAGCTGATGGTCGTGAGACTCATAAGGAATTTCCAAAGCTAAGTAATAATATGCAAAAACATGATCCAATGCCACAACATCAAACAGACATTACCTTACAGATTGACTACTTGTTGCAATTCATATTTTATACTTTAAGAGATTAAAATATTTGAGACCAAACAAGCATTCAGTTGCAGCTGAAACCTTACAAGGAAAATTCAGTGATGGTCACAGAACAATTACCCCGAAAAGCTGGAGAAAAATCTTCTATTTTCCAAGAAGCAACTATTTCCTGAGCCTATTTCAGCCTTACAAAGCGACACCAGCATACGTTATGGGCTGTACCCCAATTCACTCCTTGTATTAACACAAGCAATGCTTCATTGCTCCTCAACTACAGGTGTAGCTATCCAGATAATCGTAAGTCATGGATTTCACTGCACACTTTTGAAGAAACTTATCTCCCAGGAATGCCGGTGCAGCTGGGAGAGACAGGGAAATCTGTTGCTGAAAGATTTCTGAACACTAAGTCGAAACTTTTTTTTTTTTTACCTTGTTCTCTACGGAAAAACCTTATAAAGTTCACATCTTCTCCGTGGTGAAGGAAGAAGTGTGAATGCCATGCTTTTTATTTAAAAGCGTAGCTAGTGCCGGGTAGCGATCAGCACTTCATTAATTTACGGGTTTAATTCGGAGAGGAAGTCGATGAAAACGATCAACCCAGCCAAACCGGGAGGCAGCTGCGCGTCGTTGTGCCTCCCGACTCGATTTCCAACACTGGGCTGCCGAGAATTTTGCTTCCGCGTGTCTACGGGGCTGAAACCCCACAGCTTGTGCGGGCACGACAGGGCAGGGGGCTCGGGCTACCCGCGGGGATGCCCGGGAGGAGGGCGTGGGCACCGCCGCTTCCTTACTGACACCGACTCGAGCCTGCGGAGCAGCCGCCAGCAGCTGCCCGGGGTCTGCGCGGCGCAGGGGGGGCTGGGGCCGGGCGCGGCACACTCACCGCGGGGGCCGTCAGGCGGCGGATGCTCTCGCCCAGCGAGTCCAGGTTGACCCGCCGGCGGCGCGGAGCGCGGCGAGCCCCAGCGCTTGCCGCGGCGGCAGCTGCGGCGGCGAAGGGGGTGTCGGCAGGACCGGGGGGGCTGCGGCTGCCATTCCAGCAGAGACGGGACAGGGGACACTCGCCCTCCTCCTCAGGGCTGGTCTCCGGGCAGTCCGAGCCCAGCGAGCTGAAGGACTCCGAGGAGATCTTGCGGCGGGACATGGTGCCGCGGGGCGGCGGCGTCTCGGCTCAGCGCGGGGCGGCGGGCAGCCGCGGCAGGCAGCGCCGAGCCGGCCGGCCGCGGGGGCGGCCGCCTCGCATGGCCGCGGGTACCCTTAGGCGGGAGGCGGCGGCGGCACCGCGCAGAGGCCGGCGCAACCCGCGCCCCTCGGCGCTGCTGTCTGGTTGAACGCTTCACCACGTATGGCCGAGAGAGTGCAACTGCTGCGCGGCGCCGAGCCGAGAGGCTTTAAAGCGGCGGCGGCGGCTGCCCTCCTCTGCCTCGGCCGCCCGCCCTCGCTCTCCCCTCCCCCGGCTCCCTCGCTGCTCCGCCGGAGTCACGTGTTGTTTGGAGCCCTTCTACCCCTCCTTCTCTCGCCTCCCCCCGCCCCGCTCGCCGCCTGTCGCGCTCAGCCCCGCTAGCCGCGGCCCGCGGCCGCCGCCTGGCCGCGGTGCTCCTCGCCGGCGGGGTGATGCTGCCAGGCACCGGCACCGGCGGGGAATGCCGACTGCTCCCCACCGCTGTCGACTGCTGGGAGGACGGACAGCGCGCTCCGCTCTCCTCCCTGCGTTTTGGACCCTGGCTAGAAGGGAGCGGGAAGACGGTCTGCTGTCCTCTCACGGACCCGCAGGGAGCGGCGGTGCCCGAGCAGGGCGTTGGGGGAGCACCTGGGGCTCCCGCTGCAGCCGCCCCGGCCAGCGCTGCCGTCCGACCCTCGTGGTGCTGGACAGCTCCCTGCGGCCGCCGCCGCCCGGGAGAACGGCTGGAGGTGGCGGTCCTCAGTCCCTTTCTAGCAGTGTACAGACAGCGAACTTTTGCGAATGGCGTTCGGAAAGCTGAAGCTTAGAAATCGTAGCAAAAGCTGGGAGGGTTCGATGCTGCCAGTAGTTTGGGGAGACGGAAGTTCTTCTCATCTTCATGCAAGCTCTGCTCTTGCTCTCTTGCAGGTCATGTCCAAAAAAGAGAAGAAACTAAACTCATTGTCCTGTGCCACAGCGCTGCAAAAGGAGAAGGGAGGGGACGTGGAGGGCACAAAATAGGGAGCTGGATGCAGGATGATACCTGTGAAGACAATGCAGAGTGTTTCTTTATTAACTTTCCCTACCCATGCTGTCAGTTTAATGTCACCTTGGGAGTTTCATGGCAATAGAGATAGCCCACATGTAGTCCTTCTCTGCGGAAGGGCTCCAAGGAAGTGTCATCTGAGCTGTTCATCCTATCACCATGGAATACAGCTTGCCATTGTATCTACACTTAAGCAAAACTTATTTTGAAATGCAACAATTTTAAGCATAGATGCTACTCTACCTTTCCCCTGTATTAGGGGATACATTTTACACACTTATCCTGTTAAATACTTGAGTGCAGCCTAAACAGGAACCCACTGGGGTGACTGGATAGGTTCCCACAGGTATGAAGGAGCTTTTGAGCATGACCCTAGGCAGCACATAAGTGTCTGCTTTCAGAAAGAGCACAGGTTGGTGGCTGAGCTTGCTGCTTTTAACTAGGGCACAGTAGTCCTTACCAGAGCATTGCTTTCAGTGTGGTCACCCTTGGTTTGTTTTGGCTCACAGAGTTTCTTTTTTGGTTGGTTTTACTTGTTTGGTTTGGTTTGTTTTCTAGAGAAATGTATATGGAGTAAGAGGAGCAATGAATCTCCTGTAGTCTTGCTATAATTTTTTAATTTCATGGAGGGTTGAAGCCTATGCCTTGAAACAATGTGTAATAAAGCTGGAGTGGTCCATACTGCCTTCTGTTGCCTTATTAATTATTGCATTTGAGATGCGAAGGCTTTGTTTTTTCAGTCCTAGTGATGTCCTCAACAGCCCTAGGACAGGAGTCAGACATGACTTCACCTTCATTCTCAGATGAACCTCCAGATTCATTGTCCTCCTCTGTCTGCCCTTCTCTAGGGAATAATAATATTCCCTGCAACGGTACCTGAGTGCAGAGGGATGATACAGTTACCCAGCCTTTCCTTTCTTCCTTTTAAAGGAATCCTCACATAAACGGACTGAGACCTGCCTGCCCTGCTGGCTTTGAGGAGACTAAGGAATTAAGGGGTCCAGAATGTGCTAAATATTATCCCTAGCACAGAATACTCTATGTTAAGATGTTAACTTTGTTCGCATGCTTCAGTTTCTGTTTAACTTCCTTCTGGTAGACCATATCATACAGCCCTTTAGGGAAGAAAACTTCCACTGGTTTCCTGGCTGGTTCAGTGACTGCCAACTGGGTAAGAGCCACACAGTTTAGTGTTGAAAATGCAAATACATATTTATAAGTCTAAAATGCTAAAATACCAAGGTGTCAACTGGTTCCATGTGCAGTATTTCAGCTTTAGGGTAAGCAACTTGCTTGTAGGCATATTTGCATTTTATTCAGCACAAGGGAAAATGGTTTCAAGATGATGAAACTGACATTTTTTTAAGTCTTCAGCTTCCTCTTAGAGTTTAAAGTAGCACTTCCCAATGCAACTTATCATTAGTATTTGACAGTGTTCTTGAGTTACCCTTGCAGCATTAAAAACTACTCTTTTCGTGCCCCTCATGGCCATATTACTTTTATCTCTGCAATATGATGACCCTGAAATGCAAAAATAAATTCTTTGCTTCAGTTGCTGTTTTTGATGCCAGGATTTTTATAACTGAATGCACACATATCCCAAAACAACTCTTCCCAAGAATGGAAAAGACTTTTTCTTTCATCATCTAGGTGATGAAGTTCACCGCTTGGTAAAAAATGCAAATAGCTCCTCAAGCCTGCTATTGCCCCAGCTGGAGCAGCACTTTGAGTTAACCTAGACTCAGACTTGCCATTCAGTGGTTATTTTGCTCAGCACCAATCTGTAAAACTTGTGGAAGCAAGCCTGATACCTACCTAGTCCAGTTACAAAGATGTCAGTAGTCTACATACTGCAAGTCTGTTTGGGATTCATAATGTAAAATACATGGAATTGGATAGAGGCACTACCTGGAAAAGAACCAGATACTTTAACAAGATATCTTGAGCTAAACAGAAATGGACAGCAGAAAGATCTAAGATGATGCAGGTCCTGGAGGTGAGTCTGATGAGCCAACAAGTCATTCAATCCCTGGTTAATTATTCTCATTTTATTCCTCCTGATCCAGATAGAGCCTTGGCAGAAGCTAAATACCACAGAGGCTTTCTACATCTGACAGTCAAATGCCTGTTATAACGCGTAGACATAGAGAGATACAGCACATGAGAGAACAAATGTTCTTCTTTTAGACATCTCATCAGCCCAACTTTACAGTTGCCACATTAGTGGATGAACAGCAGAAGTAGTCTCTATGTCTTTACAAAATGTATAAGGGTCACCAAAACATGTCAATTTTGTATCGTACTACAACAGAGTATAATGCAGATCCTGCACATATTGCAGACAGATCAGAGAAAATGATTAATATTTGATTTCTTTTTCAATCTCTTTCTCTTCTAAGAATATTATTTTGAAATGCACAAAGGTTTTGTGAAATCTACCTGTTTTCAATTTTTTATCTTGTGCTAATCAGCAAAACTGGCAACACTGAGTTCAACCCTGATATAAAATGCATGATCTTTAATTTCCACTAATTACCGTGTGTTACTTTTTTGTTCTGCATTCAGAATTTTTATCTGTTTGTTATTAACTAAGCATTTCTCACCAGACATTACATGCAAGAGTTTTGATGTCATTATTTTTATTTACAAATGCTGTTTTCCTGCAGTTCACAGAGCCTTGGAAGATTAAAATAACGAAAACAACTTCATCATTATGCATTGCATTGTCCTATCTGCATTTATTGAGAAAACATCAGTTGCAAAGCTGCTTGAAGAGACAACTTGAATTAATCCTGCTTGGGGATTAGTTGCATATATCACATACATCACATACATTTCATAACATTTCACCTATTGCATTATATGACTTTTTATAATGATCTTTTAATACTACTGCTGAACCTGTAAGTACTTAATTCTCCTTTAATAGAAAATATTGTTGTCCTGGGATCAATGCCTCCCACAGAGAAAGTAAACATCTGTTTTGCAAAGCATTTCTGAAGCAGCAGGAAACCATTATCCTGTGACAACATTCTATTACAATTACTTTATTGCAGTCAGGCAAAATGAGTGATGTGTGGCAAATTTATTCTTTTTTCACATTCTGCCAAACCTTCCTGTTCTTTATCCAATAACTTCCATCTGGAATATTGCCTGGAAGGATGGCTGAGGCATTCTGCCATTTGTCATTAATGATCTGTTGAATTATGATTGGCTTAGAGAAATTATCAGTTTTACATTCCAGCTGCTTGAAAATAAACCTTGTGTGCAAGACAGAACAGATTCACATAGGCCAAAGTTGATGTTCCAGTAATCAGGTTATGTTTGAGTCCATCACGCTGCATGCTTTATCACTAAAGGAGTAATGAATCTATTCTGCACTATGGAATGAATTACTACATAACGAAGGCAGCATAATCTAAGTCTTAATGCTCATGAAATGTCTGTGACCCTCAGCATACTTTGCAGAGTTTTGTTCTTCTCATGGATGAGAAAAACAAAGCACAGGTGACTGATACCATGAGTCTCCCAGTACACAGCAAATCAATACCAGAATGAGAAATTCCTTGTTGCCTAATCTAACTTCAAGACAGCTTTATTCAGAATCAATTGATTTGAAACATGAACGGGCCAGCATCAGATCCAGTTGTGATTTCAGGGTTTTCACTATAGTAGCTTACCAAAGAAGGATCTAAACAAGATGTTGTGTGATGGCTTGGGTGTTATCTGCCCCACACACACACTTTGGAAATCATCCAGACTAGACTCAGCAGCTCTGGAAATTGAATGAAGCTTATATTTACAGCTTAGCACAATGTACAAGCAGATATTTGCAGTATATACAGTTATATACAGAAATAGACAAGTTAAAAAGGGAATACAGAAACACAACTCCCCTCCCAGAAACCTGAGTCCCCAGGAGGGGCTCTCAACTGCTCGTCCACCTTCCTCCCACTTCTCTACCTTACCCCAGACCTTACCTTATATTCAAGGAAAGTTTGGAGGATCGGCCAGGAGGGTTAGGAAGCAGACAGCAATTTAGGTTAGAGAGAGAGGGAAGTTCAGCCCCCCAGACAGTGACTGTGTTATCTATGTTTATGTTCTTGTTCTTATACATCTCAGCAAGCCTATGAGTGAAGTAGACATCACCATTGTTTCCCTTTCACAGCCTGTAATCTTATTCTTCTCACAAAAACATTCTACCTAGGCTCAAACTAGCACAGATGTCAAGGGTGTGAAAGGAGATATGTTACACTGACATCATTGCTACTTCAGAAAAAAACAAAAGGCAGAGGAATGAGAGAGTGAAGAAAAATAAGAACACCCAAATAGCAGTACTTTGACTCAGACAATTAGTTCAGACTGCGATTGCAGATCTCAGGGAGAACTTCTGATGGCATAGAGCTTCAACTAATTGTATAGAAGGAACACACAGCTGGCTAAACATTCAGACTTAAAAATTTATGGATTGTAAAAGAAAAAGTACAGCACAGCACTCAAAACCTCTTATTTCTATTTGTCTTGCACAGAGACACAGCTTTACTGAATTCAGTACCAGGTGAGGTAAATTGAACCTTTTCTTGATCAGCAACACTTCCATGTCCAGAATACTTGATCAGTAACAGAGGCCCCTTGAGTTCTGCCTCACAGTTACCTATAACCCCCATCCAAATTTATTTAAAGCACTAAAACAAGATGCCGAAGAGCATCTAGATACTACTATAGAGCTACCTCACCTCAACACTCTCTGCAGCTTAGTCAAGACATTATAAAAAACCAACTCTCTATAGAAGCCACTTTGTTTTCACCCTTGCAATCATATTTATTACATATAGACTTCCTGCTTTAAACAGATTTTCTGAGGACATCTATGTCATCAGTTAGACTAATGTAAAGAAAATATAATGTTATCTATATATGAAAGCAAAGGCAATTCACTTTCAAGCATCCTCTGTATCATAGTGGTTGTTCAAACAGACCTTTTTATACAATATCACAGTATCACAGTATCATCAGGGTTGGAAGAGACCTCACAGATCATCAAGTCCAACCTTTTACCACAGAGCTCAAGGCTAGACCATGGCACCAAGTGCCATGTCCAATCATACACTCCTGGGGCAGAACGCTGCGCTCTTCATACAGCATAAGAATCTAAGACAGCAAGGATTTTAATTGCTTCTTGTGTCCTAGACAG
Source organism: Tricholaema leucomelas (assembly GCA_013400475.1). Classification (NCBI taxonomy): domain Eukaryota; kingdom Metazoa; phylum Chordata; class Aves; order Piciformes; family Lybiidae; genus Tricholaema lacrymosa; species Tricholaema leucomelas. The sequence continues at coordinate 32,114 of WAAF01009809.1, read as the reverse complement.
AGTTGGAATTAAACCAGGACTCCCATGTTTTCTCAAATGGCTGCTAGAATTGCTTTATGTCCCGGGAGAAGGCAAAGCCAGTGTCCACGAGGCAGGGTGCCCTTCATGTCTCATTACTCTGGCTTGCATACAGAAAATTCCCATGGTGGTCTCATGCAGCACATTATCTCCAGGCAACACTGCAGTGTTGGAAATGGACAGGGACAGCACTGAAGCAGCTCTGGAAGCAAAGGCAAGTAGTTAGCAGATAGGTCCCGTGAAAATTAGGGTGATGACAAAGTATTGTCGAGGCTTTACCAGGTCAGGTTTTACCAAGTTGAACCTGACCTGATGGAGGAGTTTGCCAAGGCAAGAAGTGGTGCAAAGCATATCCAAAATGACCAGTCTGCAGTAGTGTTTGTGAGAGGATAGGTTTCTTGACTAACTCATCTAGTACCTGGCAAGAATTCTGACAGTGGGTTCTACCAAAGAAGGCCAAGACAGTATATGTAATACACAGTGTTTTACTGCATCTTTTTGCAGTGTCATCAGAGCAAGACAGTTCTTTCCACAATGCATTTTATTACAATTCATCTCTTCACAAACTGTCACCTTGTACCAAATGTTTTCCAATTTTAAAATTCCAAAATGTAAATCATTGTCATTAATGTAGTCTTATCAACAGGCCTAAAATTAACTCACACTGACACCTTGTCTGATTACATTACTTTCTTTCTTTTTTACCTCAGTGTCAGGAAACCACACATTATTTTGCCCAAACTTGTTTAAAAATGAGTCTTCATATTGTATAATGAGTAGGAGCACTTCCTCTTGAAAGCCCCTTTGCATCCTGTCGTGGATGAACAAATTGCTTGTAATGACTTGCTCCCATGAAGCAAAACAGGAAACTACATGTATGCATGTAAGGTTTTACTTATATGTAGTTTCAGCCACACCACAGAGAACAAGAATGTGCTTGTACCAAAAAACGTACAGAATAGAATAGAATAGAATCAATCAGGTTGGAAGAGACCTCCAAGATCACCCAGTCCAACCTAGCACCCAGCCCTAGCCAGTCAACTAGACCATGGCACTAAGTGCCTCATCCAGGCTTTTCTTGAACACCCCCAGGGACGGCAACTCCACCACCTCCCTGGGCAGCCCATTCCAATGGCAAATCACTCTCTCTGTGAAGAACTATTAGGAAACTATAGGAAACTATTAAGGTAGAATAGAATAGAATGGAATGGAATGGAATGGAATGGAATAGAATAGAATAGAATAGAATAGAATAGAATAGAATAGAATAGAATAGAATAGAATAGAATAGAATAGAATAGAATAGAATAGAATAGAATAGAATAGACCAGGTTGGAAGAGACCTCCAAGATCATCCAGTCCAACCTAGCACCCAGCCCTAGCCAGTCTGAGCAAATAAAAAACATCTATGATATCTACCTACAGAGTATTACTGACTGAACACAACCTCAGCCAAAATGTCCAAATGAAAGCTATTGAACTTCTAGATAAAAACTATTGTAATAAAATCTATTCTATTCCACCCAGAGATGGGAAATGATCCTGTTGCAAAAGCAATTTCTGCAAGCAGGAGAACGTAATGTGCATAGCTCCTTATAATGCTGATACAGCTGCCTATGCCTCTTTTGCTAGATGTGTCTTCAAAGTGAACTTTGGTCTGTCTTTGCTTAGAAGCTCATAGCAGTCCTAAGTACTTAGTAGCATTCAGAAACCTTTTGAGATGTTTATCTAACCTCCTGTGCTGTAGCTACTTGTGTCAAAATGATTCTAATATTCAAGATAAGTGTTTACAAGAGTTGCAAAATATGGTGGCCTAAGTTTTATCACCAGTTTAGAATCCACTTTTCTGTTCCTTCTATTCTTCTGTGTCTTTAGTCCTTGAAAACTTAATTGCTTTTTACCTCATTCTTCACTTTCACTTGACTCCTTAGAACAAGACTACAGATAAATATCAAAGTAAATTATTTTCCTGTCATTCAGTTCCCGTCACTTCGTTTTGGTGAAGGAAAACAACTTCCAAATATAAGCACTTTTGCTACTCAGAGCACTGTCACTCTTGGTGATGGTACTTAGCATCAGGATACCACAATTTCATATTCCAAGGTTTTCTCGTGTTCTTTGCAAAATAGATCAATGATTCCTGAAGGAATATTTTTATGCAGAGAGTAGTGTGAATACTAATGGAAAAGCTGTGCTCTGAGAGCATTTAAATAAATATACTTTATAATGGTAACAGAACTAGGAAAAATATATATATGCAATTTAATCTTTAGAATTTGAGTTAGACCCTGTCTAAAATGTTGTGTTGGCAGGAGAGAGAAGGAGATAAACAGAAAAGGAAAATACAGGGAAGGAAAGCCCAATTTGTTTCTTTAGGAAAAAATGCTTACTGATTCCCAAGTCCTCTTTCATGTCAACATCTATTATGCAAAAATGTTTGACAAAGGTAGGTTACTGTAAGGGAATCACACATCCAGGAGGGGAGTTGGTGCAATGTGTTCACCACACCATCACTATTTCGCTTTTGTAGAGAACTTCTCAAGGTGATTTGCAAATGATTACAGAGCAAACATCTATAATATGACTAAGCTTGAACAAACAACCTCCATTTCCTGGTGGATTTAGAAGGACTGTGCACCAAATCTAGTAGTTTTTGTTCCTACTGGTACTGGCTGGGATCACAGTATCACCAAGGTTGGAAGAGACCTCATAGATCATCAAGTCCAACCCCTTACCACAGAGCTCAAGGCTAGACCATGGCACCAAGTGCCGTGTCCAATACCGCCTTGAACAGCTCCAGGGATGGCGACTCCACCACCTGCCTGGGCAGCCCATTCCAGTGTCCAATGACTCTCTCAGTGAAGAGCTTTCTCCTCACCTCAAGCCTAAATTTCCCCTGGCATAGCTTGAGGCTGTGCCCTCTTGTTCTGGTGCTGGCTGCCTGAGAGAAGAGAGCAACCTCCTCCTGGCTACAACCACCCCTCAGGTAGTTGTAGACAGCAATAAGGTCACCCCTGAGCCTCCTCTTCTCCAAGCTAAACAATCCCAGCTCCCTCAGCCTCTCCTCGTAGGGCTGTGCTCGAGGCCTCTCACCAGCCTCGTTGCCCTTCTCTGGACACATTCAAGCATCTCAATGTCCATCTTAAATTGAGGGGCCCAGAACTGGACACAGTACTTAAAGTGTGGTCTAACCAGTGCAGAGTACCAGTGCAGGATGCTCAGCACCATGCAGGAAATCCTCACAACTTCTCCGGATCAGGCCTTGGGTAAATCAATCTCAAAATCTTTTACAGGAAAAAAAATACCTACACACAAAGTACATACTTCTTTAACAGGAATTTAACTGCTTATAGTAATGCAAAAAATATTCTAACTACCAAAAATATTTGCTGCTAGAGGAATAATGTTTTTAAACCATGGTCTGTCTAGATAAATAAAACAGATACACAAAGTATTTTTACATTACAGTACTATTGCAAGCCTTAAACACACTCTTAAGACAGTGGTATTTAACACTTTGCAATTAAAGCCAATAGTTAAACTAGATTTATGGAATACTTCTCTTAAAAATACAGGGTAGATCTAAGCTCTCAGTTCAGTGCTGCAGTCAAGGGCCGAACATTGTAGTTCAGATTACCCATTAGCAGAGCTTTCTACGGCATCAGTTTTCCACTTTGTTCTTCGATAACAAGATTCAGCTGAAACTAAACCACAGAAGTTAAAAATATCTTCTGTAAAGCAATGAGAATTTGATTCCCAAAAGGTGAAAGTGATTCTCCCTCTCTACTCCGCTCTGGTGAGACCCCACCTAGAGAATGGTATGCAGTTCTGGAGCCCCCATTACAAGAAGGATGTGGATGTGCTGGAGCGTGTCCAGAGAAGGGCCACTGGGTTGATCAGAGGGCTGGAGCACCTCTCCTGTGAGGACAGACTGAAAGAGTTGAGGCTGTTCAGTCTGGAGAAGAAGAGGCTCCAAGGTGACCTTATTGTGGCCTGTCAGTATCTGAAGGGGGCCTACAAAAAAGCTGGGGAGGGACTTTTCAGGCTATCAGGGAGTGACAGGACTAGGGGAATGGAGCGGAGCTGGAGATGGGTAGGTTCAGGATGGAAGTGAGGAGAAAGTTGTTCATCATGAGAGTGGTGAGAGCCTGGAATGGGTTGCCCAGGGAGGTGGTTGAGGTCTTGTCCCTGGAGGTGTTTAAGGCCAGGCTGGATGAGGCTCTGGCCAGCCTGATCTAGGGTAGGGTGTCCCTGCCCGTGGCAGGGGGGTTGGAACTAGGTGATCCTCGTGGTCCCTTCCAACCCTGACTGATTCTATGATTCTAATATAGTAGATTTATGCTATTTTTTTAGTACTAATCTGTGCACAATACAAAGCTGCTGTAAAATATCATGCCCTGGTTTTACCCTGAAGTGAAATGTATGTGTACTGTATCATCTCGGATTGACCACTTTTTTCATGCTCTTTTTTTGTTTCTCTTCATGCATGTGGTTTATCTTCAAATAGTGTCATGTTTTCCATCCACTGACAACAGTTTAATGCTTTACAGGACTCAAAATTAAGAAGGTGCCAAAATGTTAAAAAAAGCAATTTCTTTGTTGCTTGGATAGAAATGCAAATGCGTCGCTGTAGAGAGAAGCAGGTTAATGTTGAAAATGTCCATGCTGCCTCAAATGCTGAATGCTTCCCCAGATTGTGAGAAACACTTTGACCTCATTCGCAGATTCACAAAATCACAGAATATTAGGGAGTGTGTGCTAGTAGAATGTTTTGGTGAGAAGAATTAGATCATAGGCTGGGAAATGAAAACAATGGTGAGGTCTACTTCGCTCACAGTCTTGCTGAGATGTGTAGAAGGAAAAGCAAAACATTAGATAAAGTCACTTTTGCTCTGCACTTTGTGGGGGCACTTTGTTCTGGGCTGTTCTCAGCTCTTTGCCTGCTGCTGCTGGCTGCTGGCTGAACTCCATCTTGCTTTCTAACCTCACNAATATCTGCTTGTAAATTGTGCCAGCTGTAAATATAAGCTTCATTCAAATTTCCAGAGCTGGCTGAGTCTAGTCTGGGTGATTTCTAAAGTGTGGGGAGCAGGGAACACTCAAACCATCACAGAGTGGAAGGGGCCTCTGGAGATTATCTAGTCTGACCTCCTTGCTGCAGCAGGTTCATGTAAACAGGTTGCACAAGAACATGTCCATGTGAGTTTATATATGCTTCTTAAATATTGAAAACAGTAAAACTTCAATTTGAGCAGACTCATATAAGTGTACTGATATATAAAACAGAGGCAAAAGCTCTTATTGCCCTATTATTTGGTGGCTTTTTATGATGTAGTCACAGCTGCAATGGACAGGGGAAGGGCAACTGATGTCGTCTACCTGGACCTGAGTAAGGCATTCAACTCTGTCCCACATGACATCCTGGTCACCAAACTGGAAAAGCACAAACTGGATGTGTGGAGCACTCACTGGATAAGGAATTGGCTGGATGGTCGCATGCAGAGAGTGGTGATCAATGGCACAATGTCCACCTGGCGACCGGTGACAAGTGGTGTTCCTCAGGGGTCAGTGCTGGGACCAGTGCTCTTTAACATCTTTGTCAGTGATATGGACAGAGGAATTGAGTGCACCCTCAGCAAGTTTGCAGATGACACCAAGCTGTGTGGCACAGCTGACTTGCTGGAGGGCAGGGATGCCATCCAGAGGGACCTGGACAGGCTGGAGAGGTGGGCCCAGGCCAACCTCATGACGTTTAACAAGGCCAAGTGTAAGGTCCTGCACCTGGGTCGGTGCAATCCCAGGCACAGATACAGGCTGGGTGGTGAATGGCTGAGAGCAGCCCTGAGGAGAAGGACCTGGGGGTCTGGGTCGACGAGAAGCTCAACATGAGCCGGCAGTGTGCACATGCAGCCCAGACAGCAACCCTGTGCTGGGCTGCATCAAGAGCAGTGTGGCCAGCAGGGCAAGGGAGGGGATTCTCCCCCTTTACTCTGCTCTCCTCAGACCCCACCTGGAGTACTGTGTGCAGTTCTGGAGCCCCCAACACAAGAAGGACATGGAACTGCTGGAGCGGGTCCAGAGGAGAGCCACGAAGATGCTCAGAGGGCTGCAGCAGCTCTGCTATGAGGACAGGCTGAGAGAGTTGGGGCTCTGCAGCCTGGAGAAGAGAAGGCTTCGAGGAGACCTTAGAGTGGCTTTCCAGTATCTGAAGGGAGCCTACAGGAAGGCTGGGGAGGGACTCTTTACACGGTCTAGTAATGTCAGGATGAGGGGGAATGGGTTTAAGCTGGAAGAGGAGAGATTTAGACTGGATGTTAGGAGGAAGTTCTTTACAGTGAGGGTGGTAAGACACTGGCACAGGTTGCCCAGGGAGGTTGTGGATGCTTCCTCCCTGGAGGCATTTAAAGCCAGGCTGGATGAGGCCTTGAGCAGCCTGCTCTAGTGGGAGGTGTCCCTGCCTATGTCGGGGGGTTGGAGCTGGATGATCCTTGAGGTCCCTTCCAACCTAAACCATTCTATGATTCTATTAGTAAAATGAGTGTACTTGCTATTATCAAGCAAACCAATTTCATCACAATCTGAACATTTGAGATGTGGAAAGAAAAGAATTTTCAGAGTAATTGAGTTTTCCATAGTGTGAAAGGTCTTGTGACAGATCTCTGTACTGAGTAAATTCTCAGCTTTGGTAGAACAAAAATACAGGTGTTAGAGACAGGCTGAAAGACAGATATGGTGTCACAAGGGGCAGATCAGGGACTGATAGGTAAATTATTTAATTAGAGATATATGACCTTTCAAAGGACTAAGTGCTGCCAATTCAAACTTGTCAACGTCAACTTGACTTCTTGCATCTTCTCTGGATTTCATTGAAAGATGTCAGATTCTGAGTTTACATTTCAAGCGAGTCCTCTCCAAGAAATCTCTACTTCCCGTGAACAACTCATCATAATTTGTGAGCCCAACCAGAAGCTTAGCAACTGTTTATAATTCCACATTAAAAAATAAGCAGTATAAAACTTTGCTAGCAAATTGTGGGACAGACTTGGGTCACAGCAAACTTTGATCAACGCTGCAACTCTTACACTATTCCTTAGTTTTGTTTGACTTAAAAAGAAAATTTTACTTAGAAAAGTCCACAAGATTTGTGCTCTTCATTTCTTCTTCTGGAGTCATTTGGGTTCTTTTACTGTCGATGAGAGAGCAATGCACATAATGCATGCATAAGTTCTACACCGAAGACAACACTAATAATAGAACTTTATTGTTTTAGAGGCCTGGAATCTATGAGGTTTGAGGGCTTTTTTTTTTTCCTTGGTAGGAAAATGATGACTAACAGAAGGAAAATCAAGCTCTGCTGGGAACAGATGAACCACAAGCATGGAAGCAACAAGATTTTTAAAGGTGGGGTGATAAACATCTTAATGCTATGGAGGTTTTACATAATCTTGGCAGAAATGAGAAGAGCAACAAGCCAGTGTGCTTACAAGAAAAAAGTCAGAGGGAAAAATATTCATCTTCAATCCTGAGAAATAAGTAGAGTACTTGGAGAAAGGAGATCCCATTCCCAAATGTCAGGGAGCACTACTGCTCACCTCAACATCATAGCCCAGGGCAGGGGATACAGTTTAGAGCTAGCTCTCAGACGTGTTCTTGCTTTCATGGGGGTGCAAACCCACCCCTGCGTGCCCCAGCACCTTCCAGCCATCCATCCAGCACCCTTACAGGTCCTGCTGGTGGGTTCGTACTGCCAAGCTGGGTGCAGCAGAGAGAGGAGACTATTGCTCTGGGTCGGAGTAGAGAAAACATCAGGATTTCTACCCATCACTGCTGTCTGGGGTTCGAATTTAAATTCCCAGAGACTCTAATAATTTTGATAGAACCAATGACAATTTATAAAAGTGCCCTTCCCTCTCCCCACCTCCTTCCCCAAAGAAAGGAATTGGAAGTGAGAGGAAAAGGTAAGCACACCCAAATAAATCACTCTCTCTCGATTTGGAGGTAAAAAAGAGGAAAAAATTTAACAATGACTTAAAAAGGGTATCAAAGGTAGGGAGGTTACAAAAGGTGTAGGGAAGGAAGAATAAAATACAAAAAGGTATGAATACAACCTGAGTTTGTGATGGTGGTGACCACATGTGTGGAGAGATGCAGGGAGAGCTGGAGTGTGTGCTTCTGAGAGCTGCGAAAATGGTCGAGGGAGAGTCCGAGAGAGGGTCCAAGACAGTGAGAACAGGAAGTCCCCCTGCTATTATGGGACAGGAAGGGGGAGTGGGCTAACCATCACCTGGGGGTGTCCAGACCCACCCCTGAGGAGGGATCAGGACCACCTGAGGTCAGGTTTTGAGTTCAGGGACACTCCTCCTGGAGTGTTAACCATGTACAACTGCTCAGCAGCTTTTCTGCATCTTTCTATCTATCAGGCTGTTTCGACCCTGTATATAGTACACATAGAAAAGGACATCTTCTTTTCAGACCTCACCTTTCATTCTGAGAAAAGGAGGAGATTGAAAGTTAACAGTAATAAAATGGCTCTGCACTGGCTGGGGAAGCTACAGCTGTTGCACACTCCACTTATCCTATGAAATACAATGCCACTAAATCCTCTTTCCTTTGCTATGTGCCAACCTGAGTGCCATCACACAGAAGAGACTAAGAGGTGATCTCATTAATGCTTATAAATGTGTAAAGGACAGTGCCAAGAGGATGGAGCCAGGCTCTTCTTAGCGATGCCCAATGTCTCATGGAGGCAGAGAATTAATGTGGCCAAGTCAGGAATTATAAAAATAGAATCATTCTATTTTCCTGAAAACCCCACCCCCAAACTACATACAAAACTAGGTTAGGTTTATTTACGGATGCTAATTGCATTGGGAATTCTTCAAAAGGATGTTATGGACAAATTGAGAGATTTAGGAAGTCAGGAAATGGACAAGGCTAAGCTATAAACACAGCTTTACCCCACTATCAGTCAGGCTGAGCAGAGAATTAAGGGAACAGCAGGTCTTACTCATGGAGGTGAGATAGGTATTTGACAATGATCCCATGCTGGATTACTCTGCGGCTCAACTGATTCTGATGCTGCAAGCAATATCCAGTAGTCTAAATCCACACAGCAGAAGCCCAAGGTGAGTGGCAAAGCCACCAAACTCAGAAACATCTTGAGACACAGCTGCCACAAAACAGAGATTCACGGAAGCGATGCTGCCTCATCAGCTGCAGAGGAGAGCCAAACTGGATCCAAGAGTAGCCAGGTCCGGGTGCCACCAGCAGCTCTCTCAAAGGATCCCAGAACTTGCCAAGCTTGCATGTTTGCACAGAATGGTGCAAAAGTGGGGAGAACTGCCCAAAGGCTGGGACGGTGTAGAGCTGAGAGCCAGAACACAATGACAGGACAAGGGGCAACAGGTGGCAGTTGAGGCATAGGAAGTTTCATGTAAACACGAGGAAGATTTTTTATCACTGTGGGGGTGATGGAATACTGGCACAGGCTGCCCAGGGGAGTTGTAGAGTCTCTCTCTCTGGAGATATTCAAGAATTGCCTGGATGTGTTCCTGTGCGATCTGGTATAGGTGATCCTGCTCTGGCACAGGGGTTGACCTAGATGATCTTTCAATCAGGGTGCTCCTTTCCCCTTTTATCAGCACAAGTAGATTCCAGCAGCTGAGCCAAGGTGCTGCGTCAGGGAACATCCCTTAACACTGGCTCATATTAACCTTACTGCCATTTTTCCCCCTCACAAAAAGGAGTCCTCTTGGAGCCACAGAAAAAGAAGGAGCTGAAGAAGCAAGACTTGTTTTTTTTCAGTGATCTTCATGTCAGTGGGAACGAGGGAAAGCTACAAATGAGCAAAAGCAGGGTTTGTGAGCAAGAGGACAAAATCTGACTATGGGTGTATTTGACTGCATGACAAAATGTGTAAGATTAAATCAATGGAGATGGGTGACAGGAGAAGGAGAAAAAGGGAGTAAGAAGCCCCAGGAAACAGAAGTGCTGTTTCTCAGGAGGAAAGAAAAGTCTTACTTTCCAAACTAAGAAATGGGAAGAATGAAAACAAAACCATGGTTACTGACTGACAGCAATACTTACAGTTCTACAGAGCTTCAAGGGAGCTGCAAGGGGGAAATAATATTTTCTGGCTGCTTTTTTTTTTCTTCTTCTTGTAATTTCCTCTCAGTGTATCTTTTGCTACACCTGCCACTGTGCCAGGTAAGGTTTCCAACCAAGGCTTGATTGCCTTGGTTACTTTATTGCATTTAGAATGATCTAAGCACATGCTACAAAGTCTTTTCTTCTCTAAACTCCTTATACTTTGTGTTACTTCAGATATAAGCTTGGTCAGAAATTAATCCAAACCAACAACTCCCATGGATTTCAAAAGCCTTCTGGATCAGACTCCACGCATATAAACTGAGCCAGGAAAGACAATGTCAGACATAAGCATGTTTCCAAAAGTAACTCATCACGGGAGTGTAGTGAGTGTCAGGGCTAAGAAATAGAGTGATTTTGTAGTGTAACTGAAGAGCCATGAGGAAGCAAAGGGGTTTCTTTTCTCCTCCCACAATTGAGAAATAGGTTTAAAACCTGAGATTTTGCAGTATGTATGAAAAAGGAATTAGAATAAACAAATATTTTGCACCTGTGTATTCTGTCTTTCCATTTTAGGTTACAAGATGAATCTCAGCCAGAGTAGTGAGTATTGTAGACTAATTAAAACCAAACTAACAAGCCTGAGCTTCAAACCTTAGTAATATGCTAATAAATTTGCTAATGATGGTGTCTAAAGTGACTGCTCCCATGAGAAAAGCAGAGTTTGGTCATACTCATTCAAGAAGCAAAAGACACACTGCAAGAATAGAGTAGAATAGAATAGAATAGAATAGAATAGAATAGAATAGAATCAATCAGGTTGGAAGAGACCTCCCAGATCATCCAGTCCAACCTAGCACCCAGCCCTAGCCAGTCAACTAGACCATGGCACTAAGTGCCTCATCCAGGCTTTTCTTGAACACCCCCAGGGACGGTGACTCCACCACCTCCCTGGGCAGCCCATTCCAATGCCAATCACTCTCTCTGGCAAGAACTTCCTCCTAACATCCAGCCTATACTTCCCCCAGCACAACTTGAGGCTGTGTCCCCTTGTTCTGTTGCTGGTTGCCTGGCAGAAGAGACCAACCCCCACCTGGCTACAACCTCCCTTCAGGTAGTTGTAGACAGCAATGAGGTCTGCCCTGAGCCTCCTCTTCTCCAGGCTAAACAACCCCAGCTCCCTCAGCCTCTCCTCATAGGGTTTGTGTTCCAGGCCCCTCACCAGCTTTGTTGCCCTTCTCTGGACACCTTCCAGCACCTCAACATCTCTCTTGAATTGAGGAGCCCAGAACTGGACACAGCACTCAAGGTGTGGCCTGACCAGTGTTGAGTACAGGGGCAGAATAACCTCCCTCCTCCTACTGGCCACACTCTTCCTGATACAGGCCAGGATGCCATTGGCCCTCTTGGCCACCTGGGCACACTGCTGCCTCATCTTCAGCCTACACTAACCACCAGTACCCCCAGACAGTACCCTCATGGACAACCATGACAATTGTCACAATATTCATGTTAACAGATCTGAAAGTATTTCCTACTTGATGGGAACCCCAGCTACAACTCAAACATGTTAGAGCCAGACTTACTTCCATGGTTGTGTTGGACCCACCACATGTTCCTGTTATCTTCCTGGGCTGAGGAGCTACTGCGGTAAGACCCAGTGAAGGCACAGAAGGCTGTGATCATGCAGTCATAATTATCAAAGAACTTGAGAGTTGGTCCTGACCAGGGAGGTGAAATAATGCTAAGACACACCAAAGGGATCCATCTTTTCCAGAATTCAGATGAAAGCAGCCTGTTGACTCCAACTCCTTGGGCATTGATTTTTTTACCTTTCCATAAGTCAGTTGTGGGGCAATCTGCCTGTAACAATGGGCTTGCTCTTGCACAATAATAGTGTGAAAAGCAAATCAAGCCCATGATATTGATGTCAGAAAGAAGGCAGATTGGCTTTTACACTGTAAGGGTATGGTGTGAAAAGATTTTTTATTATTATTATTATTATTTTGCCAGAGTTCACAGGATCACAGAATTAACCAGGTTGGAAAAGACCTTTGAGATCGTCGAGTCCAACCTACCACCTAATACCTTCTAATTAACTAAACCATGGCTCATAGGTATTTTAAAGACAAAAGATATTTTTAATTTCATAAATTCCTGCAACAAAGGTATTTAATTTGTTCTAGGTAGCTGTGATTGCCTGGACAAAAAAGGAGATGCTGTTCTCGTGTCAAATTTCTGCTGAGTTTTCTCCCGTGTTTCCATTAGGCAGATAAAAACTGCCAGCAGGCAATGGTCACCAGGAAACGCTCAGATGTAAAATGATACCTGTTTGGGTAAAGAAGTGCACCAAAATGCAAATGTCATGCTTGTGGATATTTGTGGCTGGCAGAGATCTGACAGACCGTGATGATATGGAAAATGTAGATACTGTGTTGTTTGATGGCCTTTCTAGTTAGCAGTTCCACTCAGTATTGAATCACATACCCCCCATCTGGCACACCAGAAATTGCCATCATCTGTTTTTCTCTCCATGAGTGTCCCCTGCTTTTGTGACTGACAGCACAGAATACTGACAATGAAACAAACACCTAAAGCAGATTGATCTGGCTTTTGCCTGCAGCAGTTAAAAAAACAACAGAGAGCTGTGAGCCCAGCAGCAGCACAATGAATCACAGTGAAACTCCCTGCCACGAGGAAGAGATGCGATTTCTTTCCCCTTTGTGCTTGGCTGGTTTTTGCACAGCAGTTTTCACCTGTATCTGTTTTTGTCACAGAACTACTTAAAAAAGCCAAGCAGTCACTAGTAGCAGCCAGCACACTACAATGGCTGTGAGATAAGAAGGACAAAAGTACTGGTATCAGTGGAGATATTAATACTGAGGGAGACATTCTGCAACTCACAACTGTGCATTAGGCTGATGCCATGTTTTTGAGAAAGAGTATGCCAGGTGAGAACAGAGCTCTTCATCATGCAGTACATATAGATGAGTGTGAAAGGTCCCCAGGTAACCTTTAACAATTCAGTGACTTGCTCTAAACATTGCAAATGCCATTTGACAGAGTACCAGGTCATATCGGGGCCAGCTGGCAGGTGGTCACTGCCCTGCCACAGGCTGGGTCAGCCCTGCTGGCTACCACGAGTGAGCTGCTCCTCATTGCACTTGTTCCAGTTTTTCTCTGTGCTGGGGGAATCTCTTCACAGTCACATCCCCCTAGGCTCCCCTGTGCTCACTTTCTGTCCCTCTCATGCCTGCCCTCTCTTCTCACCTCAGACTCTCCCTGTAACGAGACTCTTGTCTGCTGCCTGCCCCAAATCCTGCTGCCACTCCCCTACTCACCATCCCAGGCTTTCCCCCCCTGTTTTTAAGGTAGAGAGGCTGGCAAGGAGGAGAAAGGAGGGCTTTGACTGCCAAGGGCTGTAGAGAGGTTAGAAAGCCCCCCTGCAACCAAAAGCATTGACAATCTCAGTGAAACAAAGCAGTGCCAGTGCTCTTCTGCTGCTAATAGCTTTGGCAAAGATCCCTCCAGGAGGCCTTCAGATGGAAAATGTGTTTTTTAAGTGTCAGTGCTGTACCAGGCATCTGAGCCCCAGCATTCACCTCTCAGTCTAATTTTACTTTTATGGAACCTACAGTCATGGGATAATATCCAAAATGGCACTTTTCTATGGTCCCTGGGTGTTTTAAATGCCCAAATATCTGCTGTTATCTGGGGTTTGTGCTGACACATCAGCAAAACATGGATGACAACAAGCGGAACACAGTTCCTCAGTTGAGGGCAGAAGTGTCAAATGATGTCACAGTGCTGTGGCTGGTACGAGCACTGATACCAGTGAGGAAACTGCTCTGCAGCTAATCCATCCTGCAACAACATTGTGTAAAGTGGGTCTTGGGGCATGAGGTGCTTACAAACAGGAGCAAGGAGAGCATATACCATAGAGCTGATGCAACAGAAGGTTCCCTACTCACAGGCAGACACTGGCTCTTCAAGAGAATTAATCAGACCAGACTAGAAGACAGATCCTGCAGATTTTGAAGTGGAGATATCTGCTAACTGTTACCCACATAAGACTGAAAAATGTCTTACACCCTGATGTGCTGTTTACTAGTTCTGCAAAAACAGGAACCTTGTTTCCAAGCACGTTACATGGCCACAGAGAGTTTGTCCTGGGTTTCTCAAAACACAAAAGCCCCAACACCTCAAGAATTCATGCCCTGAGATGTGTTTGGAATAGACAGATGAGTGAGCAGAGCTGATATGAGGGCTGGTGTCTCCTTCTGAGTAAATCTTAATATCAGAAAGGAAGCAGTCCGTGGAAAACACATTTAGAACAATGAGCTGCCCAGACTTCTCACACCTTGGGAACCAGACCATGCTGCTGAAATTATTTGTTTCAGCACTAAGGAAGAAAAAGTCTTAAATTAAAAACTCCCCTCTTGAATCCTGTCTAAGAGTGTTGCTTGCTATAGTAAGAGCACTTTATTAAGATTACTGGCTTTCCAGTATCTGAAGGGAGCCTACAGGAAGGCTGGAGAGGGACTATTGACAAGGTCTGGTAATGTCAGGATGAGGGGGAATGGGTTTAAGCTGGAAGAGGGGAGATTTAGACTGGATGTCAGGAGGAAGTTCTTTACAGTGAGGGTGGTAAGACACTGGCACAGGTTGCCCAGGGAGGTTGTGGATGCTTCCTCCCTGGAGGTGTTTAAGGCCAGGCTGGATGAGGCCTTGAGCAGCCTGCTCTAGTGGGAGGTGTCCCTGCCTATGGCAGGGGGTTGGAGCTGGATGATCCTTGAGGTCCCTTCCAACCTAAACCATTCTATGATTCTATGATTTTCCTGTAGACTCTGAGCTCATGCAAAGCTTGCAAAGTTTGCTCTACTCTGCTACCTTCACACATAGTGCTTAGAAGTCACTCCTGGCTGCTACACCAGCACCATAAGCAACGTTATACCTGTAAGAGATACTATCTAAAACTCCTGATCAGATATAATGCATCTGAAATATCAGTACAATTTGAGTGGACAAAAGCCTGGAGATTTGAGGTAATCTGAGCAGGAAGCATTTTGGCATAGACTGTATATTACATTTAGCCCCAGATTCACAGCCAGTAATAGTGTGAGGAGAAGGACAGTGGAAGGCTGACTTCCCACAAATCTGTGGTTACTGGTTATGTATGAGCCCCAGTGTTTCTGTCACTTTGGTTAGGGCACCAGCAAAGTCTTTCTGCTCTATTAAAATGAGTTTTTCATGAAATATTTGTCCCCTTTCCATTTCCTATTTGTTCAAAATTGGCCACTGGATAAAGAGGTCATCAGGCAGATGTAGGGAGGTTCACACTCTCAAGCAGACAGTGCAATAGCATGTGCCACAGCTTCCCTGAAAATCATCACAACCTCCCTGGGCAACCTGTGCCAGTGTCTTACCACCCTCACTGTAAAGGGGGGGGGAAAGTGAGCAATATGCAGAAATGAAGGACTGCATAATGTCTCTAGAGCCTAAGGCCTCTAGAGTTCCTGCCCTGTGACAGGACAACTAAACACTCTAAGGGTTAAAGGACAACACTAATTCTTAGGCAGGCTGGCATGTTCCAACAAGAGCCTTAATATTGTTGTCTAAGTGTGAATAGAAAAATGGCCTTTCTAGGAGAATCATAGAATGGTATAGATTGGAAGGGACTTCAAAGATCATCTAGTTCCAAACCACTCCACAGGCAGGGACACCTCCCACTAAAACAGGCTGCTCAAGGCTTCGTCCAACCTGGCCCTGAACATCTCCAGGGAGGAAGCATCCACAACCTCCCTGGGCAACCTGTTCCAGTGTCTCACCACCCTCCACTGTAAAGAACTTCTTCCTAACCTCTACTTTAAATCTCCTCTCTTCCAAGTTTAAACCCATTACTCCTTGTCCTGTCCTCACAAGTCCTTGTAAATAGCCCCTCCCCAGCCCTCTTGTAGGTCCCCTTCAGGTACTGGAAGGCCACTACAAGGTGTTTTTATTAAAATAGTCTGTTCTGAAAATTGATGGTATTCCATGCCTCAGAATTAAGTTTATCTTCTTCAGTAAATTAAACAGTTTTGCTCTGACAAAAATCAGGAATGATGGAAGCCGCTGAGTAGTAACACTTAGGATATATCAGGCTCAATTGTCACCTCAGCTGAATCAAAGTAACCTTGGAACACCCCTGTTTGCACGAGCTAGGTTATGGCTAGGCTGTTTCTGCAGTCCCCAGACCTCACATGTCCATGGTTGCACACATTTTGCAAGCAAGAAACAGTGACCAGTATCAGATTTAGCTCTGCCAGCCTCATTCTTATTCATTTCCTGCAACCAAGAGCAACACTGAATAATCTCTCAGGAGAGACATTTATTGTTCACAGTTCATGAGTAGAGAGGGCTGTAAGCCAAGACAATGTCCTGACAGTACTATGGTGTTCAATGTATTTATCTGACTGTGCTAGGTTGAGCCTAGCTGGGATGTTTTGGTGAGAAGAATTAGATCATAGGCTGAGAAATGAAAACAATGGTGAGGTCTACTTTGCTCACAGCCTTGCTGAGATGTGTAGAAAGGAAAAGCAAAACATTAGATAAAGTCACTTCACTTGGGCACTTCGCTCTGGGCTGTGCTCTCAGCTCTTTGCCTGCTGGGGAGCTGAGGCTGCTGGCTGAACTCCATCTTGCTTTCTAACCTCACCCTCCTTTTGCTTTGGCTGATTTCACCTTTGCTTCTTAATCCCCTTGGCCGAACCTCCATTCTTCCTTGGGACTGGGGTAAGGTTGAGAGGGGTAGGGGGAAGGTGAGGGGTGGTTGAGAGCCCCTCCTGGGGACTCAGGTTTCTGGGAGGGGAATTGTGTCTGTATTACCTTTTACTTTGTGTATTTCTGTCTATAACTGTATATACTGTAAATATCTGCTTGTACATTGTGCCAGCTGTAAATATAAGCTTCATTCACATTTCCAGAGCCGGCTGAGTCTAGTCTGGGTGATTTCTAAAGTGTGGGGGGGCGGGGGACACCCAAACCACCACACTGACTTCAGGTTTGCAATTGATCATTCTCTTGCTTGGTGGATGACTTCAGTGGATGTCCTGCAAGCTGAAGGTTAAGGAGCCATGCTTCACTTGAGTGAGGTCCTTCTCAAGTTGATCTCTGTTGAATTGCTTATGGATACAAGGTGAAATTTGTGCTGCAGTAGCTACGGTTAAGTGGTTGAAGGATTTGGGACTATGTGAAATCAGAACCCAGTTCAATATTTTTACAACTTTTCCCTTTTTTCTGCATACACAGACATACATTTGCAACCACTATCGACTTCAGATGATTTAATAGTGGTTGTGTTTTTTTTCTTTGTCATGGGTATTGGCAAGATAATAACTATAATAATACCAAAATACCAATATAATTATAGCAGAAAAAGCAGAGATCTCTGTGGGCTTTTTCATTTTTTAAATTTTCTTACAACCTTCCATGTTTTATTTGTGTTAAATGTGAACTTAATTAGTAATCAGAACTCTAGGTCTCTCTTTTCAATTCCAAAGCTCCAGCACTAAATATTTTAATAGGTTCCTTTTCCTTCCTTGCAGCATGCTAAATGAGGCATTGAAAATTCAACTTTATACTTGATAGGTCTTTCTTAAAAATATTCTGAGAAGCCTATAATTATTTAAATTTTAGTTCATAAGTATTCAAATTGCTCAGAACTAAAATGACTCAAACCTAATTAATCATATTTTGTCTAATAAAATACTGTAAAAAGGTGATTTATGACATCAGCTTATAAATCGATTTGCTGGTAATTTAGAGCACGTGAATGATTTGCTGGTTGTAAGAATCGAGTTTAAAGACAACAAGCAGCTGGGAGAAGGAAAAAGGCAATGCCTTGCAGTCACCAACAGATCTGGTGTTAGTTCTGCAACAAGGTGAGCTCAGCCCACGGGAGAGGGTGGGTCTGTCATTAAACCCTCAAATTATTCCCATGCAAATGCAGAAATGGCAGCATCACAGTTAATAACAGTGGTAGTGAGCCTTCACTGAGCAAGAGAGGCTGGAAATCACAGTGAGCTCGTTCCTACCCTAGGGTACAAATATGTTATAGAATCATAGAATGGTTTAGGTTGGAAGGGACCTCAAGGATCATCCAGCTCCAACCCCCTGCCATAGGCAGGGACACCTCCCACTAGAGCAGGTTGCTCAAGGCCTCATCCAGCCTGGCCTTAAACGTCTCCAGGGAGGAAGCATCCACAACCTCCCTGGGCAACCTATGCCAGTGTCTTACCACCCTCACTGTAAAGAACTTCCTCCTAACATCCAGTCGGAATCTCCCCTCTTCCAGCTTAAACCCATTCCCCCTCGTCCTGACATTACTAGACCTTGTCAATAGTCCCTCTCCAGCCTTCCTGTAGGCTCCCTTCAGATACTGGAAAGCCACTCTAAGGTCTCCTCGAAGCCTTCTCTTCTGCAGGCTGCAGAGCCCCAACTCTCTCAGCCTGTCCTCATAGCAGAGCTGCTGCAGCCCTCTGAGCATCTTCGTGGCTCTCCTCTGGACTGGCTCCAGCAGTTCCATGTCCTTCTTGTGTTGGGGGCTCCAGAACTGCACACAGTACTCCAGGTGGGGTCTGAGGAGAGCAGAGTAAAGGGGGAGAATCACCTCCTTTGCTCTGCTGGCCACAATATTATATACATCTAATTTTTTTGCTTTGTTTCCTTAGCCATGCTGGAATGAGGGGACAGAGCTCATGGCACCTAAGCAAATTATTGAACTACTCATTCATAGAAAGAAAGATTTGGACACTTCCAAGCATCATTTAAAAAGACTTACCCAAGAGGTTTCTGTAAGAAGCAATATAAAAGATTATGAGAAACAATATAAAAGACTGAGCAGTCTATCCAGGTGAAGTTTGTACTTTTGTGCTCTTGTTTTCATGTGGTTAAATGACTGGGGAACAAAAATAATTTCTATTGCTGCTGACAGATGATTAAGAGTCATTTCCCCCATTGTTCATCACTGTGGTATTTTGAGAGAGAGAGAGATAATGAAAATACTCCATTAGCTTAAGTGCTGGGGCTGCTCTTATGGGATATGAGGAGCCATTGGTCGACTCATTCCCAACAAACTGTGTGCAGTTCTGCAGCCCCCAACACAAGAAGGACATGGAACTGCTGGAGCGGGTCCAGAGGAGAGCCACGAAGATGATCAGAGGGCTGCAGCAGCTCTGCTATGAGGACAGGCTGAGAGAGTTGGGGCTCTGCAGCCTGGAGAAGAGAAGGCTTCGAGGAGACCTTAGAGTGGCTTTCCAGCATCTGAAGGGAGCCTACAGGAAGGCTGGAGAGGGACTGTTGGCAAGGCCTGGTAATGTCAGGACGCGGGGGAATGGGTTTAAGCTGGAAGAGGGGAGATTCCGACTGGATGTTAGGAGGAAGTTCTTTACAGTGAGGGTGGTAAGACACTGGCATAGGTTGCCCAGGGAGGTTGTGGATGCTTCCTCCCTGGAGGCGTTTAAGGCCAGGCTGGATGAGGCCTTGAGCAGCCTGCTCTAGTGGGAGGTGTCCCTGCCTATGGCAGGGGGTTGGAGCTGGATGATCCTTGAGGTCCCTTCCAACCTAAACCATTCTATGATTCTAAGAAACTCAGAAAAGAAAACCTGAAGGCAAAAAGACAGGAACCTGTTAAGCACTAATTGCCAGCCATGGTATTATTTTTAGGTCTAGTTTGGCATTCCTGATTATAGTCTTCTAACATCATCTGTATGTTTGTGCAAGACTTTAACGCTGAGGAGACAGGAAGGGAAGGAAATGGTTTACTACCAAAACAGCAATTTTGCGGTTTCACCAATATGGGAATTATATGCACAATGAGAGCTGGGGTGTGGTGGGATTTTCTTCAAAGTTACCTCCCTCTACATACCCTCTTTTCCTCCAAAAGAAGGAAAAAAAATTGGAAATGTCCAAATTCTGGAAATAGCATTAAAAAAAAAAACCAACCAACCAAACAAACAAACATTTGAGGTTTCCAGGAGTGTGTAAGTAACTGAGCACCAGTTCAAACTGAACAGCAACAAAACCAAAAACCAACCAACCAACCAAAACCAAAACAAACAAAAAACCCCAAACATTTATAATTCCTGTCTTCCCCCCACATACCCTCTCACATTTCAGGACCTTTGAAATCTAGAATACTCAGTAAGTTTGTGGTATAAGTATCCAAGTTCCACATAATTTATCCAACTCTTTTTTGTTGGTTAAGATTAGAGCCAGACTCCTTCCTTAATGAATTGTGAGAAACAGATGCAATGAGAATCAGCTTTCTCGAGACAGATGTTCTGGGAATTTCAACTACAGATGTTATAGGATGTGCTTCTATCTTATATAGACCTTGAGTACTGTGTCCAGTTCTGGGCCCCCCAGTTTAAGAGGGACATTGAGATGCTTGAATGTGTCCAGAGAAGGGCATTGAGGCTGGAGAGAGGCCTCGAGCACAGCCATACAAGGAAAGGCTGAGGGAGCTGAGATTGTTTAGCCTGGAGAAGAGGAGGCTCAGGGCAGACCTTATTGCTGTCTACAACTACCTGAGGGGTGGTTGTAGCCAGGAGGAGGTTGCTCTCTTCTCTCAGGCAGCCAGCACCAGAACAAGAGGACACAGCCTCAGGCTGTGCCAGGGGAAATTTAGGCTTGAGGTGAGGAGAAAGTTCTTCACTGAGAGAGTCATTGGCTACTGGAATGGGCTGCCCAGGGAGGTGGTGGAGTCGCCGTCCCTGGAGCTGTTCAAGGCAGGATTGGACGTGGCACTTGGTGCCATGGTCTAGCCTTGAGCTCTGTGGTAACGAGTTGGTCTTGATGATCTGTGAGGTCTCTTCCAACCTTGGTGATACTGTGAGACTGTGATATATATAGACAGACTCCTTGGAATACAGGGTGAGTACAAGTTATTATTCCCTTTCCTCCAGTCTGAGTGACTTATCTATGAAGTTTAGTGAGTTGATTATTCTTGTTAGTTCCTTGGCATAAAAACTGACATAGCTTCACCAGGACAGATGAAAAAAAAAACCACCCCAAGTTCTGACACTGAGAACATGTCTTGAGGATGTAGTTGACCTTCACTGCAACTAATTTCGGGCTCAAACATAAAATAGTCTTGAACTCAGGCTTCCTAACCCAAAGCCATGCCTGTGTGTTTGAATTTAACTTTATGTCCTTAATTCCAAATCTTCATGGGATTTAACCTAGGACTTAAGGGATTTGAGTGCCAAACTCTTTATACAAAGGAGGTCTTAGTTTATATTTATAAACATGCAAAAGGTGAGTGCCAGGAGAAAGGAGCCAGGCTCTTCTTGATGATGCCCAATGACACAACAAAGGGCAAGGGGTGGAAGCTGAGGCATAGGAGTTTTCATTTAAACATGAGGAGTAATTTTTACCCTGTGAGGGTGACAGAACACTAGAATAGGCTGCCCAGGAAGGTTATGGAGTCTCCTTCTCTGGAGGTATTCAAAACCCACCTAGATGTGTGAACTAGTATAGGAGATCCTGCGCTGGCAGAGGGGTGGACTGGATGATCTTTCAAGCCCCTGACATTCTGTGGTTCTGTGATATTGCATGATTAAGCATTTACTCAGTTGCTGGGTGAATTGTGTAACATGCTGTAGTGCAAAAAAACTCAAGACTTCTCTGCATGTTAATGATCTGACTATTTAGCAGCAAAAGCACTCTGCCTTTCACGCTCCGAGGTTTAGGTCCAATTAAGCTGCAGTACCTTCCTATAGAGATGTACACATCTGCAGGGAGCAATGGAAAGTAATTGTCACAACAGAGCTTATAGTCTGGTAGTTAGAGCAGTCTCCTGCAAAAGGTAAAAAGTGGATCCCTCTCAGGGCAATGCCTTCTGCCTCCTCCACCATGAGCAAAAGATCTATGCAGAAAACAATCACGTCAGTGAAAGTTGCTCTGTGATCCAGAAGGAAATAATGTTTGCTGATGAACTCTGATGATGTTGATAGGCATGATCTGTGAAAATGTGGTCTGAAAAGCTCGATAAACTCAGCCTTTCAGTGAAATCAAAGACAGGATCTCCCACACCACTACTGTGCCCATACTGCTACTGCTGCATCTATGTCCATGTTCAGATTCGAGTTTACTCAAGTCACTTGTCTGGCTCATGGCAGCTGGGTCACAACCACTTTTTGATAGGAATAAATTTGGCTTCTCCAACTCTCCCAGGTACCTTTCCACATCTCTTTCACAAGCTGTTCCACCTTACTGGCTGTCCACAACCCAACACAGCTCATACCTTCCTCTCAGCACAGTTTTCAGAAGAGGCTCCGTCTCAGCAAGAGCAATTAGATTTTCATCCCAGTATCAAGACCAGTAGATGTGACCATTTCTAGCAAGTGGAGATAATCAGGAGAGAGCATCAGTGTTTTAAGCAATCATTGAAATGACAAGAAACTCATCCAGGGCGATTACACTAAAGACTGTCCTCAATAAAGATATCTGTTTCTGCTTAGCCACTGCACACTCTCCCTATGATCAGATGAGATAAAGATCTAAACACAGATACCTACTATCATGGCAAATGTCCCATGTGCACATATGTTGCAGGGCCTGTGAGACATACAACCTGCTGAACTAGCACATGGAGGCAAAGAACATTTGTTTAGGGTACCTCCAATTATGCTGGACATTTATTGCGCTCAGTTACACTCAATCTACATAAACTGGTATCCACTCTTCTCCCTTGACAGCAAAGACAATCTATACTTCAGACTTAAGTGTAGATTCCTGTTCTGTAAAAGTGAACACCTGATCAGATGATTTCCACCCAATGTATAGGTGACCAAGAAAAATATCACAGTTAAATCTCTCCTCCTCTCTCTCTATAGTCGTTAGATTATGTGCTTAGAAGCAGGAAAAAGGTTACTATCCGAAATCAAAACAGAACAGTCTAACAACTATCAGATCTACCTCTATAACTCCATACCTCTATACACTGCTTATATGTGCTTGTGTTTGTTTAGCTGTAGTGCTGAGAACAAGACAAGTGGTAGATTTCAAACATGAAACATTTGGGTGACATTTCCCACAGTATAAAGATCACAGTATCACAGTCTCACAGTATCACCAAGATTGGAAGAGACCTCACAGATCATCAAGTCCAACCCTTTACCACAGAGCTCAAGGCTAGACCATGGCACCAAGTGCCACATCCAACCTTGCCTTGAACATATTTAGCCAAGTCTAAATGGAGTTCCTCTATGTACTTTAGGTACATAGACCTTTTTTATTTGAAAAGGCTCTTTTAAACTCTTTTTGCAATTCCATTAAGGGAGTTGGGTTAAAAGAGAAGTGTCACTCTCCTTGACAAAAGGTCAATCAGCAGGTTTTCATGTGGGTCAAATGCAAACTCAACAGATCTTGCTACCAGGTAGTCGGATATTTTCCTTCAACAGAGACAGATATAAATATGTATCAAGTAGCTCACTGTAAGATAACATCTCAGAAAAAGGCATGAAAGAAAGGGTGTTGGGGAAGAAGCATCAGAAAGTACACTTTAAGTACATTTAAACCTGGAATCAATTCCACTGACTGAGTGGAATTGTTCACATTATGCAAGCTGACAAACAATATTTCCATTGTCTGGGGCCTATATCCCACTTATCACTTTCAGTCAGCACTCCATCATAAATCTAAAGAGCATCAGAAACTAAAGGGCATACATGAGAAGAGATACACAACTTCACTCTGGTTTATAGCAATAAAGAGTATTTTTCATCGACCTTTCCTTCTGTGTTTTGACTTTAGGCTTTGTCATATATTAAGCCAATTAGTTAACTCCAAAGAACTGATCAGGGCCCTTATTATTAAAAAGGTCACACAAAGAAGGTGGAAGAACTGATAATCCAGTAGAAATGTAACTTGTAGCTGCTTACAGAGGAAGTGAAAAAGTTCTCTTGCCAATTCATTGTTTGTCTCCTCTTTCAAACATTTTCAGCTGAGCTTGTACCATTACCTACTTCAGAAACTGGGCTGCGAATTAAGAGACCTCTTCTTTCTCCCTTCCATCTAACCAATACAGTGCATTCCCAGTAATTTGAAGATGCCACCCCTTCCCAGCACAGTGTGAGTCAAAGAATGTGATTTCTCTTTCCTTAGGGACCAGTTAAGATTCCCCAAACTGAACAGAATGACAGTCAGACTGATAACATCTACTCTGTTCTGCCTGTTTTGAATAATTTCCCACTCAAGAACTACTCTCTATGGGGGAAGGAATCATATGCTGATTAATTCACCGTTAGATCTTCCACAATCACTTTAAAATGTTCTGCAACTCTGACATTTAGTAGAACAGGGACACCACCCAAACTCTTGTATGCTGTGACTGTGCAAGTAGTTACTTTCAATTAATTCTCTTTAGAGGTAGTCAATTTGCTTTCCTGTGGTTTTGTAGACTCATAGTGTGATGAGTTAGGGACTTCCCCCCGTCCTCAGCCCCCAGTTAAAATTTACCAGACCAGCTCATATGGATTGTTCCAATGCCACTCTTTCAGTAAAGAATTTTTTCCTCATATCCAATCTAAACCTCCTCTGGCACAATTTGAGGCCATTTCCTCTCATTCTATTACTTAACACTAGAGACAAGAGATCAACACCCACTTTGCTACGACCTCCTTTCAGGTAGTTGCAGAGAGCAGTGCAGTCTGCCCTCAGCCTCCTCTTCTCCAGAACTATCTCATTTCCCCCAGCCACTGCTCATAAGACCTGTTTTCAAGGCCCTTCACCAGCTTTGTTGCCCTTCTCTGGACATGCTCCAGCACCTCAATGTTTTTCTTGTAGTGAGGTGTACAAAACTGAGCACAGTCCTCAAGCTGCAGCCTCACCAGTGATGAGTACAGGGCATTATCATTTCTCTAGTCCTGCTGACCACACTATTTCTGGTACAAGCTAGGATGCTGTTGGCCTTCTTGGCCACCTGGGCACGCTGCTGACTGTCAGCCAACACCCCGAGCCCTTTTCTGCCAGGCATTTTTCCAGCCACTCTGCCCCAAGCCTGTAGCATTGCATAGGGTTGATGTGACCCAACTGCAGGACCTACTAGCATGGTGTGAGAACAGAGGTTGCCATTGAAGACTGAGACAAAAAAGCTGCTGAGTACCTCAGCCTTCATCCATAGTTACTAACTTTCAATTCTTGCTCATCAGAGGAAGGTACACTTTCTTTAACCTTCCATTTCTCTTTGACATACCTGTAGTAGCCTTTGTTGTACTTTGCATCCCTTTGCCAAGTTCAGCCCCATCTTCTCTGGTAGGGCCGCTTATTACCTGGCTTAAGAAGTCACCCTCAATGCACTCCAGGAGTCTCTCGGATTGCCCACATCTCATCATGCTACTTCTCCAGCACATTTTGGTATGCTTGAAATCTCCCAGCAGGACAAGAGCCTGCAAGTGCAAAGTCTTATCTGGCTGGATTAAGAAGACTTCATCAGTAGGCTCCCCTTGATTAGGCAACCTGTAGTAGACAGCAGCTGTAAAATCATCTTCGTTACCTTGGCCTCTAATTCTAATCTGTAAACTTTCAACCTGCCTGTGGCTACTTGTTAGGCCCAATTCCTCATATTCCATCCATTTGTTGACATAGAGGGCAACGATTGCGCCTTCTTCCTTGCCTGTCCCTTATAAACAACATGTAGCCTTTAATAACTGTACTCCAGTCACAGGATTCATCTCACCAAGATTCAGTAACGGCAAATCAAGTTACAGGTCCTAAAGGAGAAAGGAGTAAGAAGCAATCCATGTGTTGCCCCCTTAATTTGTTATCAAATGGAAGTGTTTATTCTGTAGGTGGCACTATGGACCAATGCTTCCACTCAGCATTTGAAGATACAGTGCCACATAAGAGACTATCCTTCAGAAGAGGTGCACATCTGAGTTCCTGACTCCTTTGTGGGCATCGAGAGTCTCAAAGCACTTGTGTTGGACGAGAGCATTGTCCAGAGTGAGCCAGCTGATATCCAATGACAGGCACCTGAGGGAATCGAAGCCTCTTTTTCATCCTTTATTAGGTGAACTATGAAGTCTCTCATGTTTTTCTCAGAGCTGAATTGGACAAGAACAAGATAGATCTAATATCCCTTTTGTTCACTTTTTTACATGGTGCCGATACTAGCAAAAGAGAGTTTATAAATGTAAGGATATAGAAACAAAATTAGGTTGTAGAGAAAATGAGCTGCTTTTATCTGGTGCCTTCTAGTCACAATGGCTACTCTTTGCTATATCTAGAAGAGAAACTTGTCAGTTATACTCTATTCCCTTGGAGAAGACCAAGAAGTGATCTTCTACAGAAAAAAAAAAGGGGGTTGGTGGTGTTGATTTTTTTGTGAGTACTGCTTTTGGATTCTCTGTGACAAGGAAAGGTCTTCAGGAAGTATGAAAGGTTATTGAGGCATCTGTCTGAAACAGCAGTGGCCGTGACTTGGGGAAAAAAATAATAACAGGGTCTCTGTGGCCTGAAAAAGCTGCAATTTCTCAGGAGTGTCACCCATTCCTAAGATGCTCACTTTTACCTCATGTTTTGCTAAATTACTTATTTAGCAACTTGCCTACAAGTGAGGCTGAAACAGAAGGGAATTATGCCCATTCAGAAAAAAAGAAACTGGTGTTTTGAAGCCAAGTCATGCATTCATAAGTCATTAGTCTATAGTAAATTAACCAGTGGGAAGGTGCAAGGGTGTCATTTGGCCAGCTCTTTCCTTTTACAGAGTGAATGCTGCAGTCGTGCAAAACAAGGATGCTGGAGCAGTTGCTTCTATTACAGGTAAATGAAGGAAAACAAATGTATCAAACCTAGCCTGGTCTGCTCTTTGTGTGTGTTTACAAAAGGAGGAGTGAAAACATATTTAGGAGAAGTAAAAAACACATTCACTTCAATTTAATGTAAAGCTGTCATAGAGACTGAAAAATGAAAACTGATGCTGTTCATCCTCAGACCAAGCTTTCAAACAAATTGATCCTTCTACCAGTCTCAAAGGACTGAGTCTTAATCAGCTGCTTGAAGGCACACTGTAGCTCTATACACAGAACATTAAAGTTACCCAAACTGAAGAATTGTTTGATTTCTTGATGTTTCACACTGTAGCATTCTCAAGGGATGCTGTGTGTTCTCCGTGGGGTGTTTCATACAGAAGCAAATCCCCAGAAGGTGGCTGAAGTGCTTGCACTTGGCTAGGACCAGAAGAGAAGGGCTAATGAACTTTGGAAACTGCTCATTTCAGAGGCATTGCCTTAGGCAATATAAAAAGACTATGGTGCAGGATATAACTTTGCTAAGGGTTGACCTTTCACCAAGTAGTCACCAACTGACTCTTCCAGTAGGGAACTGGTCACTCGATGAAGCAAATTAAAGGAGCCCTGTGGTAACTGGTAACAAGTGGTAACTGAGATAGACTTCAAGTCACCAAGGAAGCGTGAGCAAGAGAGAAAAGCTGAGGGATTCGTTTTTGCAGAAATGAGGTAATTTTCGCTATGGAAACAGCTAAGGAGGGAGGAGAGGTGTGACTTAAAGAAGAAGATACGTGCAGAAGTGCACTGCATCCCCCAAAGGACACACAAAGGAAAAGGGAAATGAGGCACTGAACTGTGCATAGATATTTTATAGCCGAATCTTGAGCTGTACAACTCATGAGCTAAAAGCAGGAGTGATATTTTGGAAGATCTTATGTTAGCAAGGGTATGCCACAGACTCCACACAATTCAATGTGAATCCACCAGAGACCTTTATTCTTCATTCTGACTCCCTTTATATAGTCTAGAGCATAAACTACAAACTTACAAACAACTTATCCTATTAAAATTATGCCAAACTTACTAACCACTTATCATATTCTATCACAATTACCAACTATCTAATATACTTGTGCTAGCTTGAAGCTACCTAGAATGTTTTGGTGAGAAGAACTAGACTACAGGCTGTGAAAGGAAAACAATGGTGATGTCTACTTCACTCATAGGCTCGCTGAGATGCGTAAAAAAATATTTCCAGAGCCAGCTGAGTCTAGTCTGGGTGATTTCTAAAGTGGGAAGAGGGGACAGGGAACACCCAAACCATCACAATACTCTATGTTAATTACTTAAGCCTTGTTATAATGCTAGTTTATGTATTCACCTTTGCATTCCCCATGCTTTGCCTTGTGAATCTTATACCTATCCAAACCGTCTTATCCATTAACTTTTAGACTCTAAGATCTATTACAATCAAAAGCTAAAGACATTATCAGGATTTTTGTTTGCAAAATACTAAAACATGCTTTACCACTAACATTTTTAACCGCTAGAATACAAATGCAACACTGCCACTTTACAGCTCTTGGAGAAGGTAAACACTGCAAGAAAAGGAAAGAGGAGTCCCTGCTGCACTGGGCTGTGCCTGCAAAGAAACTAAGCAGAGAATCAGTTCCTGAAGAAACTGTCACTCAATTTTTCAAAACTCTTCAGTCTTTAACAGTGAATTCCACGATGCAGTCTGAGATGGGGGGGGGGCTATGGGTGGACGATGCCATGATGGATGTTTCTCTAGTCGCTGAAGCGGGGCAATGCTTGCTGAGGGATCAGCTTCTCTAGCTCAGCCCGTGACAGTCCTGGGCGATGCCGAACAATCCGGCAGGTCCGCTCCCTCCACTTTCCCACGTCCTCCATTCTCCATTGCAAGCAAAGAGATTTCATTAGGCAGGTGAGAGTGAGTTCGAGCTGCAGGTGCCTCAGGGGATGGTAGTTGACTATTTAGTACTTCTGTAACATCTAGCATCTTATCAGTGGCTTCTAAAACACGGCTCCAGATTGTTAAACAGGAGGTCTCTGTCAGATCACCTCCCATGGCTGCTTCAAAGAGTGCATTTCCCATTTCTTGCTCAGTCCTCTCCTTAAAGGCAGGTAGCACATTTGTCACAACACCGTTACTTTTACCCCAAATTAGCAAAGTCCTTAGAGTTTGAGTTTTGCATTTTACTGAGTCTCACAAGACTTTCCACATCTGTTCCCAGGTGTCACTTTCAAAAGCACTTGCTGAGTCAGCAAGGAGCTCATGGTCTCAGCACCATAATAGTAATCCTCTGAGGGTATAATTCTCATACTTTGACCCTCTCTTGCATCTTCCATATTGCACCTTCTGCTTTAGTTATGCTCTGCCCCGTGCTGCCTCCCAGCTGCTCATCTTTCTTCCCAGGTGCCCATTGTAACGGTCAGCACATGCTGCAGTCCGGTCACAGTCCCACCATGCCAGCTTTTAGCCAGGGCTTCTCACCTACTGCAGTTGTCCACTCACCACAAATTCTCCTTTTGGATCACATCAGGTGTCACCACCTGTTACAAGAGTATGCCACAGACTCCACACAAATCAATGTGAATCCACCAGAGACCTTTATTGTTCGTTCTGACTCCATTCGTATAGTCTAGAGCACAGATCACAGCATAATCTAGGCAAATGCAGCCCAGTCTTTTACATACATCATGCTTTGCTTTTCTCATTAACCAGGTGTCCCACGACTTTTCCTCCTCCGTGGGAGACATCCTGAAGCTGTGGGAACTGAAGGTCAAATGCTCACGTACTGCTTGTTATTATTCCCTCTCACTTTGCATTCCTACAATCTTGGAGCCTGGGCACAGTTTTCCCTATGCGGCTGGGCTCAGAGAGAAAATTGTAAATTCAGATGGCTTGTGGTGGAATGTCATGGAAAACCATTTATTTAAGCTTCAGCCACTCTGAAGAGACAGCTTCAATACAGGTGGTTTGGGGCCACTGGGCTGCAAACCCTTATCTCATGAAAAGGAGAGAGGCAAAGAGCCTGTTGAGAGCAGAGAAGCCAGAAGATGCAAACAAGCCACAGTCCAATAAAATGACTAAAAAATAAAGAGAATATAGAACCTGTCTGCTGTGACCCAATTGCAGCAGCTGAGGAAGCCTTCCCCAGGCACAATTAATTTTAAACACAAAAATCTCCAACTGAGTTTTTAACACCAATAAGTAAAAGTTCCTAATGAATCTGGCCCTTATCTCAGTTAGGAGTTTCGTGAAGTAATCCATATAATCCATTATCTCTGAGTCATTTTTAGCCAGCTGATTGTCTGTGGTGTTTGCCAATGGATTTTTTGACTCTCTGATTGACCATGTAGGTCAGGTGGCACCAGCCATGCTCTCTGCATGATGCAACGGGAGGAGAATGGAGAGTAGTTAGTAATGGACACAGAAAGCAGTTATTATTCCTCAAAAATAGAATCTTTTCCTTTCATATAATATGCAAAAGGCATATACAGGTATGTTCCAGTCACTAGTAGTGTTCCCCAGGGATCAGTGCTGGACTCAGTCCTGTTCAATATCTTTACTGATGATCTGGACCAGGGGATTGAGTCCAGCATCAGTAAGTTTGCACACGACAGCAAGCTAGGAGCAGGTATGGAGCTGTTGGAAGGTAGGAGAGCCCTGCAGAGGGACCTGGACAGGCTGGATGGGTGGGCAGAGGCCAATGGGATGAGACTCAACAAGGCCAAGTGCAGGGTTCTGCACTTTGGCCACAACAACCCCAAGCAACGCTACAGGCTGGGGACAGAGTGGCTGGAGAGCAGCCAGGAGGAAAGGGACCTGGGGGTACTGGTGGATAGTAGGCTGAAGATGAGCCAGCAGTGTGCCCAGGTGGCCAAGAGGGCCAATGGCATCCTGGCCTGTATCAGGAACAGTGTGGCCAGTAGGAGGAGGGAGGTTATTCTTCCCCTGTACTCAACACTGGTCAGGCCACACCTTGAGTACTGTGTCCAGTTCTGGGCTCCTCAATTCAAGAGAGATGTTGAGGTGCTGGAACGTGTCCAGAGAAGGGCAACAAAGCTGGTGAGGGGCCTGGAACACAAACCCTATGAGGAGAGGCTGAGGGAGCTGGGGTTGTTTAGCCTGGAGAAGAGGAGGCTCAGGGCAGACCTCATTGCTGTCTACAACTACCTGAAGGGAGGTTGTAGCCAGGTGGGGGTTGGTCTCTTCTCCCAGGCAACCAGCAACAGAACAAGGGGACACAGCCTCAAGTTGTGCCAAGGGAAGTATAGGCTGGATGTTAGGAGGAAGTTGTTGCCAGAGAGAGTGATTGGCATTGGAATGGGCTGCCCAGGGAGGTGGTGGAGTCACCGTCCCTGGGGGTGTTCAGGAAAAGACTGGATGAGGCACTTAGTGCCATGGTTTAGTTGACTGGATAGGGCTGGGTGCTAGGTTGGACTGGATGATCTTGGAGGTCTCTTCCAACGTGGTTGATTCTATTCTATTCTATTCTATTCTATTCTATTCTATTCTATTCTATTCTATTCACTTAAAGTATGCTACATCAAATTCTTATTCATATTTCATGGAAGGCTGTAAAGGGTAACAGCTGGGACATACCTTTCTTAGTTTGCAGAACTGCAATAAAGCCTCTAATAATTCATGTTCCGTTCAACACATCTTCAGTTTAAACAAAAGTACAACTCAGCTTCCACACTAGGTCAGATCAAAAAGTCTACCTGGTCCCACTAATGTGGCAAAAATAGCAACATGGATTCGGTGAGCCCTATATAATTTTCTGGTTTAGGAACAGGCTGAAGAATTTCTCTACTGGATTACTGATGAATGGAAGCATTGCCTCTAGCGTTAATAAGGATTTTTTCACTAAATGTTTCTTTCGTTGAGAAGTAAAAGCAATGCTGGAGGAAAATATCTCTTTGTTTGAAATTAATTTGACTTTTATTTGGCTCTCTCCCTGTGTGCTCTCAGGGAAATATCAGGAGTGAAAAGGCAGACAGACCATAAAAGTGAGATGGATAGCCCTGACATGCAAGACATGCAAAACAAAACCTGGAACTTTCTGTTCTGGTTTTCAGTTAGATGCATTCTTATAAATTTTAGGTGACAGTGATTCTTTTCCTGTCATGGACCATATACCACAGGTCACTAAATGTCCAGTTGTACTGCTTGCAAGGATATCTTTTTTTTTTTCATCCCCAAAGGAGAATAAT
>WAAF01009806.1:0-12348 GCA_013400475.1 Tricholaema leucomelas | reverse complement strand
GGACTGGGGTAAGGTTGAGAGGGGTAGGGGGAAGGTGAGGGGTGGTTGAGAGCCCCTCCTGGGGACTCAGGTTTCTGGGAGGGGAGTTGTGTCTGTATTACCTTTTTACCTTGTCTATTTCTGTCTATAACTGTATATACTGTAACTATCTGCTTGTACATTGTGCCAGCTGTAAATATAAGCTTCATTCACATTTCCAGAGCTGGCTGAGTCTAGTCTGGGTGATTTCTAAAGTGTGGGGGGGTGAGGGACACCCAAACCATCACACTCCTTTTGCTAACAATGAATACTCATTCTGTATTCAGAGTCTGCACAAACACAGCCAGGTGTTATCAATCCCATGAGGTGGAATTGCACATTCAGTGTAAACTCCTGCAATTAGGTTTGAATTTCTTTCCCAGTGCTTTGTTTCTTCCATGTGGTCCATCCTTCAGCCATGAAAAATCAGGGATAAGATAAACATAACAATGAGCAGGTGAGAGTCTAAATCCTCTCTCCCTTGTTAATCAACAAAGATGAAGATTGCCTTTGGTGCTTTCCCTGGAGGTCTTCAGGGATGAGGCACTTAGTGCCATGGTCTGGTTGATTGGACAGGGCTAGGTTGGACTGTATGAGCTTGGAGGTCTCTTCCAACTTGCTTAATTCTCTGATTATAAAGTTTGGTAAACCTCACATTTTGCCATACACCAAAAGAATCACAGCCTGAAAAAGGATGAGATCTCCTTTTTGGTATCCTATAACTCAAATATGACTTTCCTGATATCCATGGAGCTACTGCAACTTAAGTGTAGTGCAAGGGAGAACCAACTTGAGCTTCCTGCTCCTGTGATACTGTGCATCTCAGCATTTTTGCCTTCATGCTCTCAGATTTATTTATAACTATTTATATTAAGTATAATAATGACCTCTAGGTCAGTTGTTCCCTGGCAACTAATCACTGAGTGCACAAAGGCCCTAAGGCAAAGCCTGTGGGCCACATCTCACCTGGCTGGTGACTGCCTGCCTGTTAGTAACAGCTTCCTCTCCTTAATTTAACTTCTGTCTGAACCTCAAAAATCAAAACAATTTTGTTCTTCAGGTACTAATTCCAGCAGTGAAACATTCATCTCCCTGTCTTCTCTCCAATTAATGTTTCAAGTGCCCTTGAAATACATAGAAGAAAACTGGAATCTGTTTCCTTGTCTACACATTTCTGGGTTTGGAGAACAGGCATCTGGGGGAGCTGGGGTCAAGTCTGCAGAAAGGGAGGCTGAGGGAAGACCTCGTTGCTCTCTACAGCTACCTGAAAGGAGGTTGTAGTGAGGTGGAGTTTGGTCTCATCTCCCTAGTGATAGGACAAGAAGTAATGGCCTCAGGTTGCACCAGGGAAAGTTTAGATTGCATATTAGAAGAAACCTCTTCACTGAAAGGGTAAATTAGACATTGGAATAGGCTCCTCAGGGAGGTAATTGAATCCCCATCACTGGAGGGGTTTGAAAGATACAGAGATGTGGTGCTGATGGACATGGTTTAGCACCAGACTCAGTAGTCAGATAATGTTTGGACTCAATCATCTTAAGGTGTTCTTTGTCTTTGAAAGGCCATT
Source organism: Tricholaema leucomelas (assembly GCA_013400475.1). Taxonomy (NCBI): domain Eukaryota; kingdom Metazoa; phylum Chordata; class Aves; order Piciformes; family Lybiidae; genus Tricholaema lacrymosa; species Tricholaema leucomelas. Next base: position 10,763 of record WAAF01009806.1, on the reverse strand, counting down.
TTGTAAGTATTATTCTTAGAAGGGAAAGGACTTTGATGTGAGGTAGGGGGATCACAGAATCACAGAACAGAATCATAGAATGCTTTAGGTTTCAAGGGACCTCAAAGCTCATCTAGTTCCAACTCCTTGCCATACGCAGGGACATGACTAGAACAAGTAGCTCAAGGGCTCATCCAGCCTGGCCCTGAACACCTCCAGGGAGGTTGTGGATGACAGGAGCACAAAATGTGATCTAAGATCTGTGTCCAGTTCTGGGCTTCTCAGTTCAAGAGAGATGCTGAGGTAATGGAACATGTCCAGAGAAGGGCAATGAAGTTGGTGAGGGGCCTGGAGCACAGCCCTGTGAGGAGAGGCTGAGGCAGCTGGGGGTCTCAAGCTGTGCCACAGGAGGTCTAGGCTGGATGTTAGGAGGAGTTCTTGCCAGAGAGAGTGATTGGCATTGGAGTGGGCTGCCCAGGGAGGTGGTGGAGTCACCATCCCTGGAGGTGCCTGGATGAGGCACTTAGTGCCATGGTCTGGTTGATTGGCTAGGGCTGGGTGCTAGGTTGGACTGGATGATCCTGGAGGTCTCTTCCAACCTGGTTGATCCTATGATTCCATGATATCCAGCCTAGACCTCCCCTGGCACAACTTTAGGCTGTGTCCCCTTGTCCTGTTGCTGCTTGCCTGGCAGAAGAGCCCAACCCCATTTGGCTACAACCTCCCTTCAGGTAGTTATAGACAGCAATGAGTTCACCTCTGAGCCTCCTCTTCTGCAGGCTAAACAAGCAAGACTGAAGAATTTCTCATTGTTGTAGTGAAGGGCTGAAGGCACTAAAAGGATGAGATAGTTTCAGTATGCACTCCAAATCCAAGCAGCCCTCTCATTTTTAGTAGTCTTACATATTTCTCCAGATTTGCATTTATAAAAGCTGGAAAAGCAACTGTATTCAGGCAGAATTTCAGGGAGATCTTCAAATGCCTATTTTCTACCTTGGAGAAGATTGTATCCTTTACACAATTTCTTCTTTCCAGCTCTTGACATCTAGGGCTTCCTAGACAAACAGCTCAAAGAAATCCTTCATGGGAGCCAATCTGTGTTTTCTTCCTTTATTGCAGCCCTCTGAGGTTTTTCCACAATGAGTAATTCCAGCACAAACTCTGCAAAAGCAACCTAAAAATATGTAATAGGAGCTCTCATTTTATGATGTTCTACTAAAACAAATATGCACATTTGTCCTGAAAAGGTCAGTGTTGAAGAGAGCAAAGCCTTTCATTAGGATCTGACATGGATCTTTTGGTGCATTTACAATGCCTTCATGTGTATACCTACAAAGCCTGCAAGATGGAAAGAGATGAGGAAGTTTTTTGGTGAGCAACTTCCCTGACACTTGTGGCAGGCTATAAACGGGTGACAAAATGATCTGTAATGATCTTATCATTCCTGTAGTCAGTTTTCTACATCTGCAGTGCCCAGTGCCCTCCTGCCTCTTCTCATTGAATCTCTCCTAGCAAACTGTTACCTTCTAAAGGGATTATAAACCTGGATTTGTTTGAGAGGATATTTGTTTGCAAGCTATGGCCACAACAACCCCAAGCAGCACTACAGGCTGGGGACAGAGTGGCTGGAGAGCAGCCAGGCAGAGAGGGAGCTGGGGGTGCTGGGAGAGAGGAGCTGAAGATGAGGCAGCAGTGCCCAGGTGGGCAGGAGAGCCAATGGCATCCTGGGCTGGCTCAGGAGCAATGTGGCCAGAAGGACAAGAGAGGTTCTTCTGCCCCTGTGCTCAGCACTGCTCAGGCCACAGCTTGAGTGCTGTGTCCAGTTCTGGGCTCCTCAATTCAAGAGAGATGTTGAGGTGCTGGAAGGTGTCCAGAGAAGGGCAGCAAGGCTGGGGAGGGGCCTGGAGCACAGCCCTGTGAGGAGAGGCTGAGGGAGCTGGGGGTGTGCAGCCTGCAGAAGAGGAGGCTCAGGGCAGAGCTCATTGCTGTCTGCAGCTGCCTGAAGGGAGGCTGTAGCCAGGTGGGGTTGGGCTCTTCTCCCAGGCAAGCAGCAACAGAAAAAGGGGACACAGCCTCAAGTTGTGTCAGGAGAAGTATAGGCTGGATGTTAGGAGGAAGTTGTTGGCAGAGAGAGTGATTGGCATTGGAATGGGCTGCCCAGGGAGGTGGTGGAGTCACTGTCCCTGGAGGTGTTGAAGCAAAGCCTGGCTGAGGCACTTAGTGCCATGGTCTGGTTGGTTGGATAGGGCTGGGTGCTAGGTTGGACTGAATGATCTTGGAGGCCTCTTCCAACCTGGCTGATTCTATGCCTCTATGCAAGGTCTGCTCTAGCAACCCACATCCTTAGAATCACAGGATCACACAAAGGATGTCAGGAGTTGGAAGAGACCCAAACAGATCATTAAGTCTAACTCCAGAAATTAGTTTACTTCAATTCTTCCCCCTAAAAGCTTTAGCTTAGCTACATCTCTTTTTCTCTCTTTTATTTTCCTTATAATTAATAGATTTGCCCACCTAAAAAAAAAAAAAAAACTATTTAATGCTGCCTCTGTGTTGTGGATTGCATCTTGCTGGATAAATCTGCCCCCACTGAGCTCCCTGCTGCAATGGTTAGATTGCTACAAGCACCTGCTCAAGCTATTTTAAACCATACTCAGTCACCTTTATTCTCTGATGAACCCTGGAGTGCAGGCATATGCTGAAATGTTTAGGTGCAAGCAATATGGAGTAGCCCAGGCCCTTTAAAGCTCAGAAAATGCCACCTTCCACTTTCTCAACCAGTATTAATTATACACTTGGTATTGTAAAGTACATCTTGTGCACCTACAGGCATGACTTCTCCAAGGCAAACGCTCCAAGAAAAGCAGCACAAGACACATTTAAAAGCTCCACTCTCAGCAGTCAGTGAAGCTGAAAAGACAATGTCCTTGATGCACACCTTGAATTTCATCAGCCCCTGCAGGACTAATTTGAGGTAACTTTGTGGTTTTGAGGGAATTCAGCATGATCCTAAAGTCTTGATCAAGTACTAACACGGTCTTCTAGACGTTGTGTGAGTCCAGATACTCTTAGAGCACTATCAATTATGTAAGAGGTATCTGCTTAACATTTCTTCTTCTGGATTGTTTCAAAGACTCTGCTACTTTGAGCCTAGCTGGAATATTTTGATGAGAAGAATTAGATTCTAGGCTGTGAAAAGGAAACAGTGGTGCTGGCTGCTGCACTCATAGGCTTGCTGAGATGGATAAAAACAAGAACTTAAACATAGATGAGATTTTTGCTTTCTGGCTTTGGGCTGCATTTCTCTCCCTAACCTAACTTGCTGTCTGACTTATCTGTCTCTTTCCTAACCCCCCTAGCCCACCCTTTACACTCATCTTGAACATAAGGCAAAGTCTGGGGTAAGGTAGAGGGGTAGGAAGAAGGTGGAAGGGTGGCTGAGAGCCCCTCCTGGGGACTCTGGTTTCTGGGGGGGGCTGTTGTGTTTCTGTATTACTTCTTAACTTGCATATTTCTGTCTATGGCTGCATNGGATGTGAGGAGGAAGACCTTCACCATCAGAGTGGTGAGAGCCTGGAATGGGTTGTCCAGGGAGGTGGTTAAGGCCCCATCCCTGGAGAGGTTTAAGGCCAGGCTGGATGGGACTCTGGCCAGCCTGCTCTAGGGTAGGGTGTCCCTGCCCATGGCAGGGGGGTTGGAATTAGGTGATCTTTGTGGTCCCTTCCAACCCTGACTGATTCTGTATTCAATGAAATCTTCCTTTTGCATTGCAGCACACAACAGAAAGCTCCATCTCTCTTGAAAAGAATCAAGGACACTTGACTGGATGATTGAGTTGTCTATTTTTCTGTATAATTTTAGACTCCTTAAGTTATTATTTCTCCCAATATTAGGCTACCAGTTATTACAAATTTGCTACTGTGGTTCTGTCAGAATTGCTCCTTCATGAGAAAAGTGGATTTAGGCTTATTGGCACACACCATACTGGAAATAAATCACAGAATCACAGAAACATCCAGGTTGGAAAAGCCCCTCAGGATCACCAAGTCCAACCTACAACTCTGCTCTGCAAGATTTGGTTTGTAAAATCACATCTAAACAGACACCAGGCTAAACAGGAATCACAGAAGCATCCAGGTTGACAAAGTCCCTCAGGATCACCAGGTCCAACCTAGAACCCTACTCTACAAGATTTACCTTAAACCATAGCTCTAAGCACCACATCCAAACCACCCTTAAACACATCCAGCCTGAGTGACTCCACCACCTCCCTGGGCAGCTCATTCCAGTCTCTGACCACTCTGTCCATGAAAAACTTTTTCCTAATGTCCAATCTAAACCTTCCCAGTCTCAGGTTGAGGCCATTCCCCCTTGTTCTGTCTCCAGTCACCTGTAAGAAGAGACCCGCAGCAGGTCCTGACAGTGTCCCTTCAGGTAGCTGTAGACAGCACTGAGGTCTGCCCTCAGCCTCCTCTTTTTCACACTAACCATCCCCAGCTCCCTCAGTTGCTCCTCGTCACATTTATTCTCCAGGCTCGTCCCCAGCTTCATCACCCTCCTCTTGACCCACTCCAGCACCTCCACATCTCTCCTGTATTGCAGTGCCCAAAACTGACCACAACACTCAAGTTGTGGCCTCATCAAAGTCGAGTCCAGAGGGACAATCACCTCTCTGCTCCTGCTGGCCTCAGCCTTTTTAATCCAAGTCAGGATGCCATTGGCCTTCGTGGCCACCTGGGCACACTGCTGGCTGGCTGTTACAACCCTCAGACCCCTTTCTCTCCAGCCACACTGCCCCAAGCCTGCAGCATTGATGGGATACAGTTGGTCTGTAATAATTGATGAACACTTGACATCAACACAGTTATTGATACCTTAACTTCTCAGTTGTAGTAGGCTAAATCAACACTGCTGAAGGCAAGAAAAGAAGCTGTGAGTCAGGGCTGCAAACACTTGGGATGTTGTTATCAGCCACGGGCACTGACTCAGGTAGGTTTTTGGATGAACCCACCAATTAGTTTCAGGCAGACAGCCTGGCTACAACACTGTGAAATGAAAGAAAAGGAAAGCTTGACTAAAAACAGGTGTCCCAACGGAGTGGGGTCAGGCAGACAGCAGAGAGCTGGGTACGAGTCGAAGATCTCAAAGAGAGGAGCTGACAACAACGCCAAGGGAAGCTGAGCCGTCGCAGCAGCGAGTTGATGCCCAAAGAGCCACTCCACCCCTCCTGCTTCTGGTTCCTGAGACAGCTGCTTCTCCTGTCACAGTTCAACACTTATCCATCTCAACAGCATGCTTGAGCAGAAAAGTAACTAGCAGCAGACAGAGCTCTGCTGTTGTGCAGTTCGTTCGCAGTTAAACTGGTTCGTTTGAGTCTCCAGTGAGTGCCTGAGCTCGGAAGGGAACTACCAACAACTGGGAAGGGAGGGAGACTGCTCCCTTCAGCCACAGCTCCCCGTTGCCCTTGGAGACTTCAGCAGGAAGGACACACCTCTGGATGTACCCAACATCTGCCAAAGAAGAGGTAAGGAAACAGAAAGAGGACAATGTCAGTACTGTCAGAGAGTGCTGATGACAAGAGCTGTTATTACTCATCTGTCAGGATCAGATGAATCAGAGCTGACAGAGAGTACTCAGTCTCAAGGCCTGTGTTAAGCTGAGGAGAAGACAGCATAATTTAACCTCCTGCCAAGGAGAGTCACCAGACTTAGCATAGAATCAGTCAGGGTTGGAAGGGACCAAAAGGGTCATGCAGTGCCAACCCCCCTGCCAAGGCCAGGGACACCCTACCCTAGATCAGGCTGCCCACAGCCTCATCCAGCCTGGCCATAAACAGGCTCTCACCCATTCCAGGCTCTCACCACTCTCACGCTGAACAACTTCCTCCTCACATCTACTCTGAACCTACCTATCTCCAGCTTTGCTCCATTCACCCCAGTCCTGGCACTCCCTGATAGCTTAAAAAGTCCCTCCCCAGCTTTTTTGTAGGCCCTCTTCAGATACTGGAAGGCCACAAGAAGGTCACCTTGGAGCCTCCTCCAGACTGCACAGCCCCAACTTTTTCAGTCTGTGCTCACAGCAGAGCTGCTGCAGCCCTCTCAGCATCCTCCTGGCCCTGCTCTGGAAACGCTTCAGCATCTCCACATCCTTCTTGTAATGGGGGCTCCAGAACTGGATGCAGTACTCCAGGTGGGGTCTCAGCAGAGCACAGCAGAGGGGGAGAATCACCTTCCTGGCCCTGCTGGCCACACTTCTCCTGATGCAGCCCAGGATCTGGTTGGTCCTCTGGGCTGCAAGTGCACACTGCTGGCTCATGTTGAGCTTCTCACCCACCAGCACCCCCAAGTCCCTCTCCTCAGGGCTGCTCTCCAGCCACTCACTGCCCAGTCTGGATTTGTGCTTGGCATTGCCTCAACCCAGCTGCAGGACCTTGCACTTAGTCTTGTTGAACCTCACGAGGTTGGCTTGTGCCTGCATCTCCAGCCTGTCCAGGTCCCTCTGGATGGATTTCTTCCCTCCAGCCTGTCTGCTGCACCACACAGCTTGGTGTCATCAGCAAACTTGCTGAGAGTGCACTCAGTGCCACTGTCCATGGCACCCACAGAGATGTTGAATGAAGAAACTTGTGAGTTGAGGGGAGTAACTTACAGGAGAGAGAAGAAATGTGGCTAATTGGGTGAGAAAGTTTGTGTTCAAAAGACTGCTCTGCTGATGTGCACCTGCTGTCCTCATACACTGATCAATTTAACCAAGATTCTTCATGAAGCTAATGGCTACTGAATATCTTCTATCTGAAGTTCTTCACAGAGAGAGTGATTGGCATTGGAATGGGCTGCTCAGGAAGGTGGTGGAGTCACCATCCCTGGGGGTGTTCAAGCAAAGCCTGGATGAGGCACTTAGTGCCGTGGTCTGGTTGATTGTCTAGGGCTGGGTGCTAGGTTGGACTGGATGATCTTGGAGGTCTCTTCCAGCCTGGTTGATTCTATGATTCTATTAAAATACAGCCATGCCCCCTTTGTAAGGCAGGTAGGTATCAGTGTAGTCATTACTCTACCACAGCTAAGACTGTGGCAGACACCTAAAGCAAACCAGCAAAGCTCTCTGTGAACAAAGTATGCTAGTAGGAGATGTGGTGGCTATCATATATAAAACTGAGACATGTCAATGTTGGTTTAGAACAGAGAAGGTAAAAAGACAGAAATGTTTATGGGACTGTCTGTGGCTTTTGTGAAGCTGAGGAGGCAAGAAAACAGCTTTGAAGAGATATCAGAATTTGCCAATGTATAGCAAATCCCTTTCCTGGTTCCTGATTCTGCTGTAAGCCCCATGTTCAGAGTGTTAGTTGGCCTGTAAGTCAGTCCTGCATTAGAGACACAACTCAGAAGTCAATGCCTGTCTAGGCTCTGTATGTGAAGCCAACACATGCCCCAGCACATCACTGAACTCTCATTCCCTGAGGCAGGCTCAGTAAAGGAGTTACCATTCATTCTCCGGGAAAGAGCACATCGTGGCTGGAGAACAGGCTGTGATGGCTGGGGTGATACCTGCCCCTTCACACTTAAGTAAAATCACCCAGACTAGACTCAGCCAAGCTGGGAATTAAAGAATGAAGCTTTATACTTAAAGCTTAGCACCACATACAAGCAGAGATTTACAGTATCTACAGCTACAGACAGCAATAGCCAAGTTAAAAAGTAAGACACAAACACAGCAGCCCTCCCAGAAGCCAGAGGCCCCAGGAGGGGCTCCCAACCACCCTTCCACCTCCTTTCCACTCCTCTACCTTATCCCAGACTTTGCCTTACATTCAAGGTGAGTTTGGAGGATCGGCCAGGGGGGTGAAGAAGAAGATGGATTAGTCACACTGATGGCAGGTTAGAGAGAGAAGTTCCAAAGCCAGAGAGCAAACTCTGCGTTATCTATGTTTATGTTCATGTTCTTGTTCTTATCCATCTCAGCAAGCCTATGAGCGCAGCAGACATCACCATTGTCTCCTTTTCACAGCCTATAGTCTAATTCTTCTCACCAAAACATCCCAGCTAGGCTCAAACTAGCACACAGGACAAAAACAAGTGCAAGAAAGCCGATTCTGACAGGCACTGGACTTGGTCAAGGAAGGAACTTCTCAGGCCATCCCAGAAGACATCTCACTCAGCTTATCACTGAGTATCCAGGCATCATATGACAAATGGCTGGAGGCAGGAGGTCAAGCTAAGTCTGAGCTCACAGTCAGAAAATAATAGACACAGATACTGATGCTATGGCAATCAAATCAAGGGAAAACAGACCACCCTCCATGGAGGTGCACCAGGGAATGGCACTTCCCTGAAGCCTGAAGGCAGCAGCAATGTGCTTGTTATAAACAAAGCCAGCGATAAGAGACCTCCTCACAGAGATGAATTTCCCCCTTTGGGGAGAACTGGCAACAGAAGAGGAAGGGAATATTGAGAGGAAAACAAGCAGGGCATTGTTTAGTTTAAATTGGATGCTGTCCTGCAGTCAGTGCCAGAAAGAGTTAGCACCCTTAAAATAGAAGCTATCAAGAGAGAAAGTAAATAGATAGTTCCAGAGAATGCAGTGTTGTGCCTTCTCTTCTGCTGAAAGTAACTGAATGCACACATAGAATCATAGAATCAACCAGGTTGGAAGAGACCTCCAAGAGCATCCAGTCCAACCTAGCACCCAGCCCTAGCCAGTCATCTAGACCACGGCACTAAGTGCCTCATCCAGGCTTTTCCTGAACACCTCCAGGGACAGTGACTCCACCACCTCCTGGGCAGCCCATTCCAATGCCAATCACTCTCTTTGCCAACAACTTCCTCCTAACATCCAGCCTATACTTCCCCCAGCACAACTTGAGGCTGTGTCCCACATGGAGAAGAACACACAGTCATTCCAGAAGACAAGCCAACCTTTTAGAGAAGCTCACGAATGTCTTCAAGATGGTACTGCCTGTAGAGAATCACACAGTAAAAATAACTCAAGTGGCCTCTGAACATAAATAAATCAATCACTCTTTAAAGCAGAGCCAGGATGGGGGCTAATTTTCCAACCTTCCTCTGATTTCTGAAAGAGCAGAAGGTTTCTTGAGTGGCAAACTGTTGGAGAAAGATGATGCTGAACACAGCTGTCTGAGCAGCTGTCTCAGGGTACCACTGTTCAAATGTGCCTTCTATGTTGAGCTAACACCTCTCAACAAATCCCAATCATGGAAGCAATTCCTCTTTAAAAAACATTAATCCTAAGACATTTTGACAGCAAATTTCTATGTAGTAGATCTATTAAGGGAAGATCTCCAGTTCTGGAATCCCTAACACAAGAAGGACATGGAATTGCTGGAGCGAATCCAGAGGAAGTCACGAAGATGCTCAGAGGTCTGCAGCAGCTCTGCTGTGAGGACAGCCTGAGGGAGTTGGGGCTTTGCAACCTGGAAAAGGCTTCAAAGAGACCTTGTAGCAGCTTTCAAGCATCTGAAGGGGGCTTACAGGAAGGCTGGTGAGGAACTATTGGGCTGAATGATCTTGGAGGTCTCTTCCAGCCTTGTCGGTTCTATGATTCTATCGACAAGGTCTTGTAATGACAGGATGAGGAGTAATGGGTTTAAACTGGCAGAGGGGAGATTTAAACCAGATGTTAGGAAGAAGTTTTTTCTAGAGAGGGTGTTGAGACACTGGCACAGGTTGCCCAAGGAGGTTGTGGATGACAGAATCACAGAACAATCTTTGAGCTCCTATTCCAAGAGGGATGTGGAGATGCTGGAATGTGTCCAGAGAAGGGCCAGGAGGATGCTCAGAGGGCTGCAGCAGCTCTGCTGTGAGCACAGACTGAAAGAGTTGGGGCTGTGCAGGCTGGAGAAGAGGAGGCTCCCAGGTGACCTTCTTGTGGCCTTCAAGGATCTGAAGAGGGCTACAAAAAAACTAGGGAGGGACTTTTTAGGCTATCAGGGAGTGCCAGGACTAGGGGGAATGGAGTAAAGCTGGAGGTGGGGAGATTGAGCCTGGATGTGAGGAGGAAGTTGTTCAGCGTGAGAGTGGTGAGAGCCTGGAATGGGTTGCCCAGGGAGGTGGTTGAGGCCCCATGCCTGGAGGTATTTAAGGCCAGGCTGGATGAGGCTGTGGGCAGCCTGCTCTAGGGTAGGGTGTCCCTGCCCATGGCAGTGGGGTTGGCACTGGCTGATCCTTGTGGTCCTTTCCAACCCTGACTGATTTTAGGATTCTATGATCTTTTCTTTTTTTGGGGGGGGGGTTAAGAATGGTGAGCATGAGACTTAAAAGCTGTCATCTTTAAAAGGCAATAGTTCTACCCAAGAGCTGGGATTGTTATGAGGTATAATTTACACAGATAAAAACTACTACATTTGGTTTATGTAAAAAAAAAACAACAAAACAACAAAATAAACAAAGAAATAAAAATCAACCTAAAGCAGCCCTTAATAATAAAACTGATTAGTGCCATGTGCTTATAAAACCAAAAGTCTAACCCTCAGATCTTAAACTTGAAAAACACTACAGTTACATCCTCACAGTGCAATGATTTGAGAATCAGTGGTAATAAGGCATTATAGAATAGTCAATGAGACAATGGTACCTAACAGATAACACTGCAGCAGCTTTTGCTTACAATACCACTTCAGTGCTGAGGTCAGTGTGGGTTAATAGTGGATTTGCAGGGCAGTAATGGGAAAATTTGATATTGCACTCCCTGAATGAAGAAAGATAAATTGGTCAGGCCTCTATTTTGCAGAAAACAACAAACAGCCAAGATCCTCACTTTAGCACAGCCAA
>WAAF01009805.1:142424-164473 GCA_013400475.1 Tricholaema leucomelas | reverse complement strand
CCCCCCCCCCCACCAAAGAAAAAAGGAGCAAAAAAACGGTGTCACACCTCCTGTGCAGATGGCTGCATGATTTGTAAACCAGCCAAAACATTTAAACGAATGTGAGGTCTGGGGATAGACTAAATAAAGGATAAAATGGGAGCCTGGACCACAAATTCTAATAATCAGATGATTTTAAGTGGGATGTGTGTGTGTGTGCGGCGTGGAGCGGCGGTAGCGGCGGTGGCGGGGAACGCTTGCCAATGACAGCGAGGTGCCTCACAGATCTCAGGATGGAGCCCGTGGCCTAGTAGGCCTCAGTCTGAGAGCTGCACATTTGCTGTACAGCTGGCAGCTCTGTGTGGGGACAGCAGATAAAACTTACGTAAAATGAAGTGTTATTGCTTCCTATGAAATTGCGCAGGGAGGGAATTCGCAGACAGTAACTGAAAGCAGGATTCATGGTACCGATGAAGCAGACTGTAAATAGGAAGAGGCTTTAATTATCTGCGCAGTTGAACAACAACAAAAAGTCAAGATGTATTCGGGAGAGGCAAAGGCGGCCGTGAAGATGCCACCCGTCACTGGGCTTCGGGTGGTGGGCGACACCTGCCAGGGGTTACGTACAGCGAGTGGCACCTTTTAGGGACTATAGGCAATGGGTGACACCGTTTAGGGACTACATACAATGGGTGTCTCCTTTTAGAGGCTGCATGCAATGTGTCACCTAGTAGGGACTACAGGCATGCTGTGTCTTCTTTTAGGAGCTACATACAATGGGTGTCACCTAGTAGGGACTACAGGCATGCTGTGTCTTCTTTTAGGGGCTACATACAATGGGTGTCACCTAGTAGGGACTACAGGCAAGCTGTGTCTTCTTTTAGGGGCTACATATAATGGGTGACACCTAGTAGGGACTACAGGCAAGCTGTGTCTTCTTTTAGGGGCTACAGGCAATGGGTGTCACCTAGTAGGGACTACAGGCATGCTGTGTCTTCTTTTAGAGGCTACATACAATGGGTGTCACCTAGTAGGGACTACAGGCAAGCTGTGTCTTCTTTTAGGGGCTACATATAATGGGTGACACCTAGTAGGGACTACAGGCATGCTGTGTCTTCTTTTAGGGGCTACAGGCAATGGGTGTCACCTAGTAGGGACTACAGGCATGCTGTGTCTTCTTTTAGAGGCTACATACAATGGGTGTCACCTAGTAGGGACTACAGGCATGCTGTGTCTTCTTTTAGGGGCTACAGGCAATGGGTGACACCTAGTAGGGACTACAGGCAAGCTGTGTCTTCTTTTAGGGGCTACAGGCAATGGGTGTCACCTACTAGAGGCTGCAGGAAATGGATGTCACCTAGTAGCGGTTGTGTATGATGGGTGTAACCTTTTGGGGACTATAGGCAAGATGTGTCACCTATTAGAGGCTACAGGCAATGAGTGTCACCTATTAGGCAGGATGTGTCACCTATTAAGGGCCACAGGAAATGGTGTCACCTATTAGGGGCTACATACAATGGGTGTCACCTATTAGGCAAGATGTGTCACCTATTAGGGGCTACAGGCAATGGTGTCACCTGTTAGGGGCTACAGGCAATGGGTGTCACCTATATAGGCAGGATATGTCACCTATTAAGGGCCACAGGCAATGGTGTCACCTATTAGGGGCTAAGTACAATGGGTGTCACCTATTAGGCAGGATGTGTCACCTATTAGGGGCCACAGGCAATGGTGTCACCTATTAGGGGCTACATACAATGGGTGTCACCTATTAGGGGCTACATGCTCCCCGTCACCCCCCGTCCTCAGGAGCCTGCTTTTGCCCAGGAGTTGCTGTGCTTGGGGCCGGTGCTTCATTTCAGGGGTTGGAAGCAGGAATGTTCGTTGCTTTTCTGAGACAGCTTTTAGGAAAGGCTTTTAAAATCTCCAGTGGTTAAGTCAGGGCAGTGTGCAGGTATCTACGAACCTTTTTTCTTTTGCAAGGGGCACATTGGACTCAAATTCTAATGAAACAGAATGAAAATGTCTTCTTATTAAACAATATTAGCAGTAATGATAGTAACAATACTAGTACCAAAAGAAGCATCTGAAAAACGCCCACCATCGCGGCTGGAGTTCGTTTAGTAACAGAAATGAAGCACAGCACACAAGGTTTAGCTTTTCCCTGCTGGAATGCCCGCGGTCTGACTGGCCCCCGACGCAGGGGACGCTATCTAAAGGTAGCGCCAGGCGGTATGGAAGTTGTTCCTCTCCCTCTACCTGCTGTAAGGTTCTCCTCCGAGCCGCTGCGGTGGTATTCCGTGCATGTTAATACTCGGAGCCCAGGGGCTGAATTAATGGCACGGTGTCAGCCTCCTTCCCTTTTGTTCTTTGTTGCTGACCGTTTGTCTCGCAGGCTGCTAGCGGTAGCCTCGGCACATCCCTTCGGCCGCGTTTAGCCGCCGGCACGGGGGGCAGCTTCCCCTTTGCTCCCCGTACCGAGGCGGAGAAGCCTCTGATTCCAGGGAGCGCATCCTGAGCTTTCTCCCTGCCATGTAAGCGCAGGAAGCGGAACAAAAGAAGCCAATATGGAGAGTGGGTGTCGAACTTCAGCTGCTCATATTGTTGCATTTGGTGAGCTGACGGGGTTTCGTAGGTCACCTTTAGAATTATGCCTATGACAGCAGTAGCTACCTGCCAAGATTGCAAAGGTATCTCACAGCTCTCAGGATGGAGCCTGTGGCCTGCTAGGCCACCGTTGGAGGGGCACACATTTGCTGTACAGCTGGCAGCACTGTATGGGGCAGCAGTGTGGGCTGTTAGGGAGCTGGAAAGGAGACAAGCATGAAATTTCTTCTAACCCCAACTCTGTTTTTCTGTACTGTTGGCTGCTTCTCAGTTCCTTGACAAAAAAAAAACCAATCAGGCACCCTTTAATCCGCCTGTGATTACCAGTGGTATAAAAAGAGAAGCATAATGAGGAAAAATGCCTCGTTTTGTTGCCTTCAAAAGCCAACAAATTGGAGTTAACTTGACAGGAAGTGGCTTAATAATTAGATTATTTATTTATTCCTGACACATATCCCCCTGTTACTAGTCTCGGGAGATGCTGTAGATGGTACGATTTTCAAGCTGCCATTACTTCGCTGTCTTCTGTGAACAAAGAAGCTACTGTCTATCAGTCAATTAAATGCACTCTTTAAGCAGAGGCTGAGAAGTCCTCAATGGATAGAGCCCTGGGACATTGTGGCTGATGATTCCTTTCTCTGTACTGTACATCACACTCTCAACTACGGTCCCCACAGAGATGGAATAAAGTCATGCATTAAAATATCACTTGTTGATTTGTTTGCTAATGAAGAGCCATTGAAATGTTTGTGTGTTTCTGTGGCAAAATTGTTGATAAAAGGACTACTTGCTTGCAGATCTTGCCTCGTCCTCGGTAAGCGCTTGTTTAAGGCTTGCTAAAATTAAAGTCAACAAATTAAGGGCCAAAAAAAAAAACCCAGGGAGATGGATAATATTGGTTTACTTGCAGTTTGCATCAATGTAAATAACACCGAGGACAGCAAGAAGAGGGAAAGGGGAATAATACTGCTTCAACCATGCCTCTCTGACTTCTCTTCATTAGTAACAATAAGAAGCTCTGGTGTGGTTTTGTTGGTTGTGTGTTTTTTTTCCTGCTGCAGTATTGGGCATCTCTTTCACATAATAAGAATACTCAAGGATCCATTTTAAAGTTATTTTGGAGATAGAATCACAGAATGTCAGGGGCTGGAAGACCTCCAAAGCTTGTCCGGTCAAAATCCCCCTGCCAGAGTGGGATCACCCAGAGCAGGTCACACAGGAACACATCCAGACAGGTTTTGAATAGCTCCAGAGAGGGAGACTGCACAGCCCCCCTGGGCAACCTGTTCAGGGCTCTGTCACCCTCATGGGGAAAAAATTGCTCCTCATGTTTAAGTGAAGCTTCCTATGCCTCAGCTTCCACCATTGCCTCTTGTCCTGTCATTGGGCATCACCCAGCAGAGCCTGGCTCCAGCCTCCTGGCACTCACCTTTGCATCTTTATAAACATTAATGAGGTCACCTCTCAGTCTCCTCTTCTCCAGGCAGCACAGCCCCAGCTCCCTCAGGCTCTCCTCCTAACAGAGATGTTCTGTTCCCTTCAGCATCTTTGTGACAGAACAGAACAGAACTTGGGACATGGATGGGTATTATTCTTACTTTAACAGAAGGCAAAAATCAAGACTGTTTTTTATGGGTTTGGTTTTTGAGTTTTGGGGTTTTTTTTGTTGGCTGGTTGGGTTTTTTTTGCATTTCTTTTTGGATTTTAAGTATTCTTAGTTAACAAAAGTAGAAATTTACTCTGTGCAGACAGTTAGACTCTGGGTTGAGAAAAGTACACCCATGTCAAGCTGGTTAGTAATGCTGGTTAGGGGTGTATTCTTAATGCCAAAGCAGCAAAGCTGTCTGAAGCTGCTCCTTCAGCGCTCTGTACCTTGCTCTCGCCATTCCCCTGCCAGGCTTCTTAACCAGGTTTTATAGCCTCTGCCTACTTAACCCTCCCACCATTCTTCTAACCTTCAAGAGCCTGGGTCACCAAAATGAACCAGTGTGGATGACATTTTGGGCCAGACTGGAAAGAAAGGCTGTTTGATTTTGGTTTTTCACAGAAGTTGACATGCCTGTGTACCTGAAAATTGTGAATTGGCAGCATCCATCTGCAGCTGATGCAGGCCTTATGCTTATTGCCTTAAAGAACTGTACTTGCTTTTAAGAAATACAGATTGTGTGGTAGCAGTTCTCCAGTGAAATAGCTCTGTTCTGAATTTAGCCTCTGTATGACCATTTGCACCTGCAAAATAGAGCCTATATGTGCCATATATATAGATAGATTTAGATATATAAAGAAAGTAACTCATACCACAATTATTGTTTTCAATGAACTTAATAACAAGCTGTAGGGAATTAATTCAAACCAGCCTCAAATTGGAGTGTTTCTTATTCCTATCCTGTTATTCCAACTCATTTTATTAGAAAAAGCTTAGATACTCAGAGGTGTTCCATAATAGAAAATGAATTTGAAACCCATTCATTAATTGGTGATTAATACATTTCAGGATTAGTTTAAGCAAGGCCCTACCTCCTGCCCAGTCAAGTATGTTCTGGTTAATATCCAATTATCTGCACCTTCGTACTTATTATGTCTTAATATTTCGGATATGATAACCAGAAACTTGAGAGTAATGCTAATGAGGAGCATAGAACAGGAATTAACCAGTGACACACTCAATGATCCTTACTGAGCAAAGTAACTCCTTCTGTCTCCTCAGCATAAGCAGTCGAGCTACCACCTCTCTCTCAGTAAGCAGTATTTGCAATGTAGCCTTTTGTCAGAGCTTACAATTATTTTTAGGTTAAAAAAATCCCAAATCCTTATTTTTGCCACCCTCATAAACCGTGGATGCTCAGAAGAAACTCCTGCACACCCTTTCTCACATGGAGAGTTGCTTTCTTTAAGTGGAGCCAGTGGAAAAAATCAATTCTAAAGTGAAATGGTGATACCTACTTAAAATCTACATTGCTCTGTGATCCAATGCACCCTCTTATGCACACAGCTGTATCCATCTGTGTGTAAGCTGAAAGGCTTGACGTGGCCTTCAGCCTTGTAAAGCAGCTGCTTTTACAGAATCACAGAATTAACCAGGTTGGAAAAGACCTCTAGGATCATCGAGCCCAACCTCTCTGATTAACTAACCCATGGCACTAAATGCCTCATGCAGCCTCCTCTTAAACACCTCCAGGAATGGGGATTCCACCACCTCCCCGGGCAGCCCATTCCAATGGGCAGTCACACCTCACAGATGTGGTCCAGCTGATTTCTATTCTTGACAGCACCTTCTCCACACAACAAAAATTGACCTTCATTTCTTCTCCAGTCAGAACCAGTTAACAGAAAGAGGGCGAACAGAAAGTGTGATGGCTTCCATGAGTCAATAACATTGGCCCTTCACAGTTTGTCTTTAGTCACCGCAAGTCTGAAAGTTGATTGAATCATCAAATCAACCAGGTTGGAAGAGACCTCCAAGCTCATCCAGTCCAACCTAGCACCCAGCCCTATCCAGTCAACCAGACCATGGCACTAAGTGCCCCAGCCAGGCTTTGCTTCGACACCTCCAGTGACGACGACTCCACCACCTCCCTGGGCAGCCCATTCCAATGCCAATCACTCTCTCTGGCAGCAACTTCCTCCTAACATCCAGCCAGTACCTCCCCCGACACAGCTTGAAGCTGTGTCCCCTTGTTCTGTTGCTGGGTGCCTGGCAGCAGAGCCCAACCCCACCTGGCTACAGCCTCCCTGCAGGGAGCTGCAGACAGCAATGAGGTCTGCTCTGAGCTTCCTCTTCTGCAGGCTGCACACCCCCAGCTCCCTCAGCCTCTCCTCACAGGGCTGTGCTCCAGGCCCCTCCCCAGCCTTGCTGCCCTTCTCTGAATGAGCACCAAACCAGACATAGAAGTCTGTGAACTTAAAAAAAACTCACTGATAAATGTAAAATGTAAATACTGCTAGATTAAAATCTTCCCTGTTCGTGAACATCGAACCTGGAAAGTTCATTGTCAGGATTCCTGCCCATGAAAAATTCTTAACACCTCCTCTTAGTGAACACACAAGTAAAAACCATGGGGTCAACATAGCAGTGGGCTAGGACTAAGTCTTTCTGTCTTGTGGCCTTAAACTAATGTAATTATCGAGGTAAATTCAATGTATAGGGATAAAGGCAGAAGAAACATTCCTTTTGGCAGATTTATTTACCTTAAGTAAGCTGCTGTTTGAATACTTTGTGCAATTCAGGGCACTAGGAGAAGCCCCAGAGGAAATGAAGCGGTGGGCTGAGCGAGGGAGACCTGCTCAAAGGTGCAAAGCCACATGACACATTGCTTTTATTACAAGAATCTAATCCAATAGAGGTGGTACTTATCCCAGAGACTTTACAGACTGTGCTATTCATAGTGTGGTGGACAAAGCTGATTTCAAAACACTGCCTCATTCACCGTGTTTATCTTGAAAGGTCCAAGTTTGGATTAGACTGAATGATAAAAGGCATGGTGTGTTTGGGTAATGAAAAGCCATCACCAAACACATGTACAGTGGCCAGGGTTAAGATATGCCTGTGACATCCTGTTTTGGTTTTCCTTTTTGCAGTGCCCAGACGTTCAATTTGAATTTTATTGGGGTTTTTTTGTTCTCTCACAGCTCTTTATTAGTGTTGTAGTTCAGGACCTCAGCAGTGTATTCTTAACATCCAGCTGCCTGGCTAAGGCACCCTTTCTCCCAACCCTTTCACAAGCAACCTTCACAACGAACTCACTGTGCTTCTGGCTTCTTCTGCCTTTGTCACTCATCGTTGCACACCTATGCAAGTGCCAGGGTGTTAGATAACTGTGCAAAAAAATCCACCCCCTCCAAGTCGCTCAGACGAGGCTCCTGCAGAGCACTGTGCAATTCACTGAACAACTCGGGAGCTGCTGCTGTTTACTGCCTCGTTCAGGCAGACATTCAGAGGTAGCACAGCCTTCCTTTCACTTCCAGTTGGGTTACAAAGCCTGAGCCAGATAGCGCGGAGTGCAAAGTGTGATTTGCAAACTGTCATAACATGATCAAATCAAAACCAATTTTCACCAGAGCAGTTAAATACTCTTCAGCTGAGTGACATCTCCCTGCCAAATCTGAACTTTTAACCAGTGGCGTTCCTCGTGTGTGGCTGTTCTTCAAGTCAGGCTTAACTGGGATGGTATTATTAAGCTTTTTTTGATTAAAGTATAGCTGAGCTTAAAAAGGCTAAAATGAAAACAAGGTGAAAATAAAATTAGGTAAGTGGAAAATGAAATAAATAGGCTTGAGTAGAGAGCTAGGCTAGAAAACTTAATCTTAGGGATACTTCTTAATAATGGAAACAATTCTCTACTTTCACCTGCTGCAGCATTTGCACCAGTGATGGAGTGTGCCTAGAAGTGCAGGCTGCAATTGTACTGCCAGGAAAAATCCTTCATGGTGGTGCAAGGGAATAAATTAGGTGACAGAAAATAGGGCTCTAATTTCTATGATATGTCACCTACATTGTCGTATTTTACACCAGCTGCCACTTTTGTGCTGCATGTGCATCTCTTTCAAGCCTTGCAATGGGTCCTCCAGGCCACCCTCTTTGTGGGCTGGTGATTTTCTTTGTCTCCTTCAACCTAAAGCTTCAGTTGAAGAAGTCCTCTGACAAGAGAATCACTCTCTAAACACTTTAGCTGCCCTTTTTTTTCTTGGAGGTATCCTCCCCATTCATCTCCAAATCAAAAGCAGATTGGGAAGGCTCTTTGAGTTGTGCTACATCGTTATCTCCCACAAAATGCAGTTAACTTTTTCATGGCATTTCAGTCTCTTGCCTTTTGCTTTATGCTGCTCTCCTTTCTTGGTTGGAGGGAGAGCTCCTTATTTTCCAAGTTCTCCTTTCTTGTTTGGAGGGGGAACTCCTTTTTGTTCCTTTGAGTGATAGGCTGCAAAGTCGATTTTTGTTTCTCAATGTCGAAACAGGAGTCAGAATGAACAAGTTTGGTGGTTCCAGCATTCCCAGTGACTTCTTCACGAGCCTAGAACAAGTTGTTAAAATCTGAAAAGGAGACAGGACTTACCCACAGAGATTTTTCCAGACAAATTAGTTCATGTACCTTCAGAAGGAAAGGTCCTGTAGTGCTGTAAATAGAAAAGTATTAAATTATTTGTGGCTTTTGTTATCTCTCAGCTAATTGGCAATTCTGCTGCTTGCCTTCGAGCTCCCAGATTTGCTTGGTGCTTCCTATCCATTTCAGAGGCCAGTTTAAAACAATTGTTCCTTCTCTTTTACTGTGTCATCACATCTCACAGATGTGGTCCAGCTGATTTCTATTCTTGACATCACCTTCTCCACACAAAGAAAATTGACCCTCATTTCTTCTCCAGTCAGAACCAGTTAACTGAAAGAGGGTTAACAGAAAGTGTGATGGCTTCCATGAGTCAATAACATTGGCCCTTCACAGTTTGTCTTTAGTCACCGCAAGTCTGAAAGTTGATTGAATCATCAAATCAACCAGGTTGGAAGAGACCTCCAAGCTCATCCAGTCCAACCTAGCACCCAGCCCTGTCCGGTCAACCAGACCATGGCACTAAGTGCTCCATCCAGGCTTTGCTTCGACACCTCCAGTGATGGCGACTCCACCACCTCCCTGGGCAGCCCATTCCAATGCCAATCACTCTCTCTGGCAGCAACTTCCTCCTAACATTCAGCCCATGCCTCCCCCAACACAACTTGAGACTGTGTCCCCTTGTTCTGTTGCTGGTTGCCTGGGAGAAGAGACCAACCCCATCTGGCTACAACCTCCCATCAGGTAGTTATAGACAGCAATGAGCTCACCCCTGAACCTCCCTCAAGGTCCACCTGCTCTGCGGGTCCTGTGCCCTGTGCAAATCTCTTTCTCAGGTTCTGTATATCCTGCTATCACATGAAACCATTTCTCTTCTCCCTTGCCTAAACCAGTTGTGTTTCTTTGTCTCCCTTGGCCATCATTAATTTGCAAGCTATTATTGCTGTGCTCCTGTAACAGGTTTGTGCGCTCACAGCATCAAACGCAGCGACAGCCTTCAGCTTCAGCCGCTTATTGTGGCGTGCAGCTCAGTCTTGTCAAAACGACTCACTTGTGCACCTTCAGCAGAGGTTTCATTTTTTCAGTGTTCTCCGCTGAAATTACCTTCTTTGGCATCTATAGTCCCAATCCAGTACCAGCTATAGCTGGTGCCACGCATCTTGTAGCTTTAAATAGTATGCCTTAATATTGCCCCCTTTGTATGCCGTATCGTAATGAAGCAGCATCACTAAATTGCAGTGAAGGGTGATTGTTGCACGGGGATGACTACTACACCTCGGGGTCCATTTGCACCAGATTATTTTTTTATTGTTGTTATTACAACCCATCTTCTTTACTCTCTTGATGCCAAACTTGCTGTTGGCCATCCACGCGGCACAGGAGGGATCTTTAACAACATTTTGGACATCGACTTACCTCTTAGGTGCACGCTGATGGCTGTTCAGTTCCAGGTTCTGCTGTCCTGGGTGGCTTGGTAATAGTTTAGTGATGCCAGCTTGGTCCAGTAACTGGACTTTGCAGTGTTCTTCAGCGTTTGCTCTTAAAAAAAAATGATTGTGTTGCTGCTACAAGTGGCAGGCATTGCTTGCTAACTGTTTAGAGGCAGGAGCAATGCTAGGTTCCTAACAAGTGGAACTTGGTTTTTTTCCCCTTCTTGCTTGGGGGTTGCTCTCTTCTCCCAGACAGCCAGCAACAGGACAAGGGGACACAGTCTCAAGTTGTGCCGGGGGAAGTATAGGCTGGATGTTAGGAGGAAGTTCTTCACAGAGAGAGTGATTGGCATTGGAATGGGCTGCCCAGGGAGGTGGTGGAGTCGCCGTCCCTGGAGGTGTTGAAGCCAAGCCTGGATAAGGCACTTAGTGCCATGATCTGTTTGATTGGCTAGGGCTGGGTGCTAGGTTGGACTGGCTGATCTTGGAGTTCTCTTCCAACGTGGTTGATTCTATGATTCTATTCCCTGTACATTTTACAATACAGAAGAGTGCAAAAGTGATTTTGCTCGAGCTGCTTCCTTTCCTTTCCACACTGTGTTCGTGTTCAAAGGAAGAAGTACAGCTCTGGTGTCACTTTATCACCCAGTGCTGTGATCTCAAGGAACTTTCTGCAACATTCAGTCTCACCCAAGGAATAAAAATTATTATGGCTGGTAAAGATACAAATATTTTAGTAAAGACATTTTCTTTTCAAAAATCTTCCTGATTTTAGGTGTAAATTAAGAGGAAATTCTCTGCTGTGAGGGTGGTGAGGCACTGGAATGGGTTGCCCAGAGAAGCAGTGGAGCCTCCAAGTGTGGAAGTGTTGATAGCCAGGTTGGATGTGGCCTTGAGCAAGCTGGGCTAGTAGGAGTGTCTATGCAGAGGAGTTGAAGCTACATGATCTCTAAGGTCCCTTCCAACCCAAACCATTCTGTGACTCTGTCATTTACAATGACAAATCTAACTACAAGCTTCAAGCTAGGAGTGCAGGTTTCTGCCTTATTTGAACAAGAAGCAGCCTTCATCCACAAAGGCAGATTTTAACTGAGTTGTCAGACAGTAATGACTGATTTCATGTTCTGTGGGGGCCAAGAAATTGGCTTGTGTCCTAGAAGAGGAGACAATAGCTGAGTACCTAGTGGAGGTACAAAGAACCATTGCTCTTTCCCATATACTCTTGTCACTATGGCCTGGTACCTGATCTCTTTTGTCTTATTTGATAGCAGCATTCCTGGCACCCCTTAAGGGATTCAGCATCCTCTCAGGTACTCTAGTAAAAAGTGGAAGTAGAATCTATACTCTGTTGCACAGAGTCATAGAATTGTTTTGGTTGGAAAAGCTGTCTAAGGTCATCCAGTCTAACCATTGACCCAACACCACCATGGCCATTAAACCATATGCCAGTGTGTCATGCTTACATATTTCTAGAACACCTCCAGGGATGGGGACTCCAGCACCTCCCTGGGCAGCCTGTTCAATCTCTGATTACTCTTGCAGCAAACACATTTTTCCCAATGTCCAACCTAAACCAACCTAAATCAGACCATTTCCTCCATCCTATCACTACTGTGAATGACCTGCACAGTCTCAGGACTCCCAGATGTGGTGGTTTATGGCTCTAGTGACTGTATTCTGTATTCTAGTCCTTGGTGAGACTGTTTGCATGAGGAGAAGTGCCCAAAGCAGGGCTGTCATAAGCTCCTCAGGCTCACCTGTGTCCCTGCATCAGTGTCTCACACACACAAGAAGTTCTGAAGGGGCTCGCATGGCAGTGCTGTGCATTAGTAACTGTCATGAGAAGGTCTGCTCCTGAAGAGGTGTGAGGCTGCAGATGATTTTAGTCACACAGCTAGATGCCACAGCTGCCTTTTGCACAGGAGCAAGGCTGTGTTTGTAGACTGAGGCCTAAATTGCAATTTTGGGGGGTATTTTAACTACATCTTCTAAACTCAGGGAAAAGAAGATCTGTCTTCTGTAATGAAGTCATCATCCCATTACAGCATCTTTTCTCCCCTCAGTGATACTGAATGTGAATTTTGAGCTGCAATTTGGCTTCTTTTCTATCTTTATGATGATGACACATTTGTGGTTGGTTTTTTTTTCATGGTAAGGCAGCTTTTGGGTTGTTTGGGTTGTTTTTTTTTTTTAGTTTCTTTTGAGTTTCTTCTTTATCCTAGAATCATGGAGTGGCTCAGGTTGGAAGTGACCTCCTTCAACCTCCCTGCCGTGGGCAGGGATGCCTCTCAACTAGACTTAGTTGCTCAAGGCCTCATTGAACCTGGTCTTAAATACCTCCAGGGAGGGGCCACCCACAACCTCCTTGGGCAGCCTGTTCCAGAGTCTCACCACTCTCATACTGAAGAACTTCTTCCTAGGATCCAATCTAACCCTGTTTTCCCTCAGCTTCAAACCACCCCACCTTGTCCTGTCTCTAGACACCCTTATGAAAAGTCCCTTTGCAGCCTTCCTGAAGGTTCCTTTCAGGTAGTGGAAGGCAGCTCTAGCTGCCTGCTTTAGCCTACTCCTGTGTCCATGTAGCATTCCCATTTTCACCAGGAATTAGAGCTGACACACCTTGAATTGAACCATCAATTCCTTTAAACCTGACGCCAGTTCCACACTACTCGGTCGCACAAACTTCCGCTTAGGGGCCCGAGAGCATTGATTTTGAGCTGTCATTTCTAGCACACGCACTGTAAAATTGAAATTTAAACCTTAATCCACTCTTTAATACAATTAATTTTTAATGTGCAGTGATACTAATTGAAATAGCCTGAATTTAGCAACTCACCACAAGACATGTTCAAAAGCAGGAGTCTCCACTGAGAGCTGGAAGGACAGATAATCATTGTTGCAGTGTTTACAGAATAAATGCACACTCTGCAGGCAACTCCATACCAGGAGGGAAAATAAAAAAGGCACCCTAATATTTTTTTGTTGTTGTTAGTGGATTCAAATTTGTTTGCAAGTGATCCCTACTGAAAGACTTCTGCTGCCGCGAACCAAGTCGCCTTGGGTTGGGTGTAATGGAAGTGTTTATTCTTTACAGACCGCTTTCGGCCTCACGCCGCTGTTTTTAATGTGCCTGTCACTGCATTATCTCCTTGTCAGATGCATTGTGGTGTGCAGAGAAAGGGATTCAATTTCCTACCTGTAAAACGGTCAGCCATGCAGTTTCTGGGTAGAATAAACCAAAGCTGCGTGCTCTCTACCTGACTCCTTTTCTTTCCCCCTAGGTTTGCCTTTCATATAAGCCATATATCATGTGCCAACCCGATTTCACTATAGCACTTCTCATTTTCAGATGTTTTAGCAGGGAGGATGGAGAAAGAGGGGTGTGTGTGTGTGTTTCTAACAGCTGAGGAAAAGATCTTACACAATTAACCAAGGAGGGATTTAATCATCTTTATAATAGCGAAATGCCATTGCTACATTTCCCTGATAAGAAGGAATACTTCTTAGGACGCCTCAGTTCTTCTAATGAATGAGCTTGCACAGTGGTCAAACTGAGCACCAGTGTTAAGTGGGGGGAAAAAAATGGCATGTGCTTTCTATCATCCTTTCCTGGCTTTCACACTGCAGTGTTTAATAAGCCAATAGTGCTGTTAAATATTTAGTGAAGGTTCCCTCAAAACCTTGCTATGCCTTCAAATGGGATTTGAAGCGTTTTACAGCTAAGTAAAAATGTCATCCTTTAGTTCTTGAGATGGCTGTAACGTGGCATATTTCCTAAAGGAAGTGCAGGACAACATGGCATAAATATATTTAACAGGTTCCACACCCACAGAATGCCAGAATAGATTCCCATCTATTCACATTAAGGGTTCAAACTGACTCCTGTTTTGTCAGGAGGAAGCTGCACCGAGTTTATTTGTGCAGAGTATTAAACCAGTACTAGAGCACTCAGTGTAAACCCTGCAGCTCAGCGTGGTGTTTCAAAGGCTCCTTTCCAGCATCAGTACTAGAACATTCAGTGTAAACCCTGCAACTCAGTCTGGTGTTTCAAAGGCTCCTTTCCAGCATCAGTACTAGAGCATTCAGTGTAAACCCTGCAACTCTGTTTTAAAGGCTCCTTTCCAGCATCAGTATTAGAGCATTCAGTGTAAACCCTGCAACTCAGTGTGGTGCTTTAAAGGCTCCTTCCCAGTATCAGTATTAGAGCATTCAGTGTTAACCCTGCACTCAGTGTGGTGCTTTAAAGGCTCCTTCCCAGTATCAGTACAAGAGCATTCAGTGTAAACCCTGCAACTCAGTGTTTTAAAGGCTCCTTCCCAGTACCAGTATTAGAGCATTCAGTGTAAACCCTGCAACTCAGTGTGGTGCTTTATAGGCTCCTTCCCAGTATCAGTACAAGAGCATTCAGTGTAAACCCTGCAACTCAATGTTTTAAAGGCTCCTTCCCAGTACCAGTATTAGAGCATTCAGTGTAAACCCTGCAACTCACAGTGTGGTGTTTTAAATGCTCCTTCCCAGTCCATCATTTGTAACAGTGCACATTTTCTGAGCTGGGGGTGAGAGGAAAGCAAAGATCAAGTTGTTACCCTCTTCTGCAAGTAAGATAGTACATCACTAGGTAATGCTTTTAGGTTCTGTAGTATGCAACCCAGAGATTTAATAACGTAGTTGCTGCATGATGCTGTTAATCAAACAACAATAAATCATCAGGAACTCTGCCTGCCTTGACAAATGTCTGCGTGTTTCAGATCCTTGTTGTATGCTAATTAATCCTCAGTAAGTACTTGTATAATAATTAAATATCTTGCACTTAAAATACAGCCAAGCCCATTTATAGTGTTTAAGGAGCTGTATCTGGTGTTATCCTTGGAAGGAGCTGAGGTTTCATATGTGGTGCAGTGGGTGTTCTGTGTCCTGGGGGAGCTCACAGATGTTAGGTGCTGTGCCTGGCATGCACCCTTTCCCCTCCCCAGTGATGTTAGCTTGATGGTTGTACATGATGATCTTAGAGGTCTTTTCCAACTGAAAAAAATCTGTAATTCTATGTAAAGGGTGAACTACAAAATTTGGGTGAGGCTGTCTGCTGCTAAATCCATCTGCCTGGGTGAGCTCATTCCTGCCCTGTGCAGAAGCAGCACAGTGGCTCTGCACTCTCCTGGCTTCAGCCACAGGTAAGGAGCAGCTTTGCAGGTGTTCAGCTACCTGGCTTGAGGCACCACCCCCCTCTCCTCTGTTTCCTGGAGGTATCTCCAGGCCTCCTACTCATTGCTTAGGTCTGTGAGCTGGGTGCTAAAATCTCAGCCCACTGAAGAACTGTGCTTTCAGGTATTGACCAAAAAAAAATGAATGTCTGGCCGTGGTGGGTAGAATTCACCCTTAGTGTTGCACAGGGCAGTGGTTATCTTCCACTGGTGGCCTTCCAGTATCTGAAGGGGGACTATAAAAAAGCTGGGGAGGGACTTTTTAGGCTACCAGGGAGTGACAGGACTAGGGGGAATGGAGCAAAGCTGGAGGTGGGGAGATTGAGACTGGACGTGAGGAGGAAGTTGTTGAGCATGAGAGTGGTGAGAGGCTGGAATGGGTTGTCCAGGGAGGTGGTTGAGGCCCCATGGCTGGAGGTGTTTAAGGCCAGGCTGGATGAGGCTGTGGGCAGCCTGCTCTAGGGTAGGGTGTCCCTGGGCATGGCAGGGGGTTTGGAACTGGCTGCTCCTTGTGGTCCCTTCCACCCCTGACTGATTCTCTGATTCTGTATAGCTGTATAGGGTGGGTGTATTTAATATGCATAGCTTGATGTATGTTGACCTCAGGTTAGGAGAGTAGAAAATCCCATTTTCCAGCTTGTTTCAAATGTAGTAAAAATGCTGCTTCAGTTGCTTTATGCTACTCACATTGGGAAAGGTGCTTATACTGTGATAATTATCATCAAGGAATATTAATGTGTTCAGCATTTGTAACCCAAAAACTCATTATAGCTTAAGCTGTGCATCATCTGTGAAGAGAGAACTTTGCCAGAATTCGCTCTTCACAGGGGTTGCCTCCTGCTTGTGATGGAGTGGTCAGAGCATTGTGAGAGGTCACACAGGCTATTTTTGAAAGCTAAAGTTCTGCAATTTTTGATTCACTGCCTTCTGTCTAAATAGCTGAGTATTCTCCCCCTCCTAAAAAGAAAAAAGCAAAGGGCTTTATTTTTTTTCCCCCCCTTTTTCTAATTGAATGCCATAAAGCTAAAAAGATTGCATCTCATTACATGCAAGAAGCTAAAGGTGTAGACATAAATATTGCACATCAAGGTCATGGAGATTTCTTGCTCCAGCTTCCATCAGCATAAGTGGTGTTTGCACCAACACCACTGTCCCTCATGCTGATGTGACACAGCCAGAGAAGGGCAACAAGGCTGGTGAAGGGCCTGGAACACAAACCCTGTGAGGAGAAGCTGAGGGAACTGGGGTTGTTTAGCCTGGAGGAGGCTCAGGGGTGACCTCATTGCTGTCTACAACTACCTGAAGGGAGGTTGTAGCCAGGTGGGGGTTGGGCTCTTCTCCCAGACAACCAACAACAGGACAAGGGGACACAGTCTCAAGTTGTGCCGGGGGAAGTATAGGCTGGGTGTTAGGAGGAAGTTCTTGCCAGAGTGAGTGATTGGCTTTGGAATGGGCTGCCCAGGGAGGTGGTAGAGTCGCCATGCCTGGAGTTGTTCAGAAGACTGGATGAGGCACTTAGTGCCATGGTCTAGTTGACTGGGTAGGGCTGGGTGCTAGGTTGGACTGGATGATCTCGGAGGTCTCTTCCAACCTGGTTGATTCTATTCTATTCTACATTCCAAACCTGGGCTCTTTGATGTTCCAAACCTGGGCTCTTTGATATTCAAGGATCTAGTTTCTTCCTTGTATGAAGCCATTGATGGTTTTGGTAGCAATTTCCACCTCAATATTTAGGTGTTCTGGGCCATATTTCAGTCTCTTAACACCGTTTCACTATGAAAAATAAAGGGTATCATTTTTGCACCTCGCTTGTCTTCCAAGCCCCTGAACCCACAGGTGAACTGTCCTCATGTATCAGCAATATGCTTGAGCAGCTTGTTGAAAGCATCAGAGCCCAATTCTTTCTTCACTCCAGTTTCACCTCAGTGTCCCCCCATCTGACTGCGCTAATTTACATTCCTGTTGCTGAGAGGAGACACAGTCCTGCAAGGGTTATTTTGCATTTCCATTAGTGTGTCTTGTTGTGGGAGTCTATATGTGGCTGTACATTGTACATTCCAGTGCCCAGATAGACACTGGAATGGTTACAGAGTGAGATGCCTGAAATACCTAACCATAAATAACACCCTACAGGAAAGAATTTCCTTTTCATTGACTTGCAACTGAACTCTTCCTTCTGACTAAGCACTCTTGGTAATGAAGACTGTAGCAGAGCCAAAATTGTGTTGTTCAGTACTGTTGTTGCTGAAATGTTTAATCTGGTCGGGTTTTATTATTTCTCCTGCCCAATACTGATCTGTTGCTTGTCATTTCCTACTCTTAATGCTGCCTTATGCTGCAGGTTGTAGTCTGCCCTGTGTTAGGCAGACACCACTAGCTTTTGTTGACTGCCTTGTTTCTGAGGTCAAGATGTGAACCTGGCCTTGCTCCTGGGAGGACTAGAAAAATCTATTTCATAACTTTCTGCAGGCCTCCAAGAAAGCTAAGAAGAAAAACACAAAACCCACAGGCTTAGTTTAGACTGGATGAAGAGCTGGATTCATCAATAGGCCAGCTTGCAGCTGATCAGCCTGTCTCGTTGTTGAGTCCCTGCTGCCAGTGCATAGTCCATGATACAGCAGAGCTTTGGGGAGCTTGTCAGTCTTCCAAACACCCTGTTGTGTTTCTACCTAACTTGATAATATAGAACAAATCTGCTGAAGTAAGCCATTGCCTGCCCATTAAATCACCAAAACAAAGGGTTCAAATCAGAGCTAAACAGGGTCCTTGCAAGCTGAATGTGTAACTAGCAGGACCGAGGAAGTCCTTCTGTCCCTGTACTCATCACCGTTGAGGCCAGACCTTGAGTCCTGTGTCCAGTTCTGGGCCCCTCAATTTAAGAAGGATGTTGAGGTGCTGGAATGTGCCCAGAGAAGAGTGACAAAGCTGGTGAGGGGCCTGGAGCACAGCTCTGTGAGGAGAGGCTGAGGGAGCTGGGGATGTGTAGCCTGAAGAGGAGGCTCAGGGCAGACCTCATTGCTGTCTACAGCTACCTGAAGGGAGGTTGTAGCCAGGTGAGGTTGGGTTCTTCTCCCAGGCAACCAGGGACAGAACAAGGGGGCACAGCCTCAAGCTGCACTAGGGGATGTTCTGACTGGGTGTTAGGATGAAGTTCTTGGCAGAAAGAGTTATTTGCATTGGAATGAGCTGCCCGGGAAGGTAGTGGAGTCCCCATCCCTGGAGGTGTTTAAGAGGAGGCTGGGTAAGGCACTTAGTGCCATGGGTTAGTTGATTAGCAGGTGTTAGCTGATGGGATGGACTCGATGATCCTAGAGGTCTTTTTCCAATCTGGTTTATTCTGTGATTCTGTGATTCTGGGCTCGCTTAGCTCACTGGTGAGGCATAAGTTTGGTTTGTGCAGCAGTGCTGATGCCTGACAATGAATGGCTGTCTTGAACCAAAGAGAGATTCCCAGCAGATGAGAAGGCTGTTGATGTGAACTAATGCAATATCATATCTGCTGTGTGGATGTAAAGTTAATAATTTCCATGAATACCGAGTAACCCTGCTTCCCTTCCAAGGAACCATTATGAAAAGATTGCTTCCAAATCCTTCAGATGCTGAGTTCTGGTGATACATGCCTTACTCTTTACCTTGAGGCTCTGGGAATGAATGTGTGCTCTTTGCAAGAGATAAGGATGGAGACTTGCAAAGGAGCAAATTGTATTTTCATCTTTTAAGTTCACCGTTTGCACTTGATGTGGTGAAAGCCAAACGTGAAGAATTGCTTTTCAACATTATTCCTCTGTCTTCTGTATCTCCAGACCTCTGAGTTATTATGCTAAAATGTTCTATTATGTGTAATAAAGAAATGTAGGAAAAGTGGAAATAGAGCAAGATTGCCTCCATCCATTCAGCTGTGCTCGGATTGCTCGAGCTGCAGCTTAAATCACAGAAAGGGTCATCTCTGTGCCATGTAATGATGGCACTGGAAAGACCAAACAATCTACATTTGCTGAGGGCATGACAAATGAAACCATTATCCAGTTTTAACAGTTCCTCTTTTTAATCAGAGGGGAAAGTGCTGGGCTAGGTCCTTATCCCACTTACACCTACCACATTGGCAGTGACGAAGTTTGAGCAAACGCTTAACGACAAAGCAACTGAAATCAGGCTGAGGTCCAGCAGTTCTTTTAACGTGTGAACATTCACTCCACCCTTACATCATTTTTTGTTTGTTTTCAATTCTCTATCTATTTGTCAAAATCCACGAGGAAAGCACTGTGGAAGGTGGGGAGTGAGCATAAAGACAGCATCTGCTTTTCAGCCAGCCGCGGAAAACACTCGCATCATTGTTTGAATTCATCTGGATTCCATTTCGTGCATGGGGCTATTTGGTGGTGGGGGGGAGGGTATTTAAAATCTTACAACCCTCATTTTTAATTATTTTTTTCTTTAAAAAAACCCAAACAATGGTCTCCTTATATGAAGAAAAAAAAAAAGCAAGCAACCAACCAAAAAGAATAAGCCCCGCGCTTGTCCGCGTGCTTTTATTTTACGCAACCCCAAAAGCGGAGAGATTTATTGTCTGCGTAAAGTCAAAGCCGAGCAGATTAGATACTGTAGCACGATGTTCAAAGGAGAGCTATTGGAATGGTAGAATTCTTGGCTTGGCTCCCTCTTCAGATGTAATTGCTGCTTCATTAGGTCTTGGAAGAGTTTCCTATGGTTAAATTTAATCAAATGGTTTAGAATGGCAAGCTCGTGCGCTCGGAATTCCAACACCGTTCGGAATTTTTAACAAGATTTCCCTCAAATCTTTTTTAAACAAATATTGTTTAACACTAAGTGTAGATCCTGAAGTAATTCTTTAGTAGCTCATCATAATGAATAAAGTCTGATTTAAAATAGCCTGCCTAGGACTTGGACGCTAAAGGGGAGTCATCTGTTGTAGCTAAAACCTGCCTGCCAGTAGCCTGTGCAATTAAGAAGCAAGACTCTGGTGCTCTTTTAGCTGTATTAGTGGGCAGCTCTGTGCTTTTTTTTCTGAGTATCTTTTACTTGTGTGGCTATATTCTAATTCACTGTGTTTTAATTAGCTTGGCTTGCCACCTTAGCTCTTTGACTTGATGTGGTTATCGTGAAGGCTTCTTCACGTGCTCGAGCAGCAGTGAATTGCAGCCTGCTGAAGCACACCCAGGAGGTGGATGGCAGAGGCTGGTGTTTGAGTTGAGCGAGGAATGGGAAAGAGTGGTTCAAAACTGATTGGCATGAAGGAAGAAGAGAGGGTGGTGTGGGTGGAAAGCAGAGGTGGGGGCAGCGAGCAGTGTGAAAATGCCACTCTCCTCTTGCCAAAGCCACTGAAGGCACTGCAAGTGTGCAAGAGCCCCACACAAGGTGCAGCACAGGTTTAATCCAAAAGAGATTATAAGGAAAGTGTAGTTACTGGTGGAGCTGTGGAAGGAAGGAAAGAATGGATAAATAAAAAGAATACTCATTTGCAATGCTGGACTTATTTCACAACGTCAGTCTGTAGGGTAACGAAGGGATATGAGGGAGGATAAGGACAGCTCATTGTTTTACCAAGTGAAAATGCTGCCACACACCTTGGAGGGCAAAGAAAGACAAGGACCTCACCCTGGAGACCTTGCAGTTTGGATTTTGCAGAGTGGTTTTCTGTGATACACAGGAATGGCTTCAGCAGATTGTGTCTTAGTTCTGCAAACATCAGCTCTTAATAACCACCTTGAATTAAAATGGTGAGGCAGATTCAGAATATTATGGTTTAGCACTGAAAGCACCAACTCTTAGTAACCCCATGGAATTAAAATGGTGGGGCAGGGAGGGAGTGTGGGAAGTTAGCAAAGCTGTCTGTGCATTGCTCTGCTTTTCCCAATTCTTCTCCATTTTGGTCCATTTTTTCTCTGCAGCAGAGGCAGACTCCAAATGAAAGCAGGTTCTAAACGGCAGCCACACAGCCTGGGTAGGTTTCCTTTTCAAACCCATGAGGAACAATGTAGCCAGTAAAATGAAAGTGCCATCTGGGTGTAGATAGGATGGCACTGCCAGCTCTTTGCTGGTGCTGATAGCAAGGCCAAAGCGATGGTGCTGCATCCATGTTTTGTAAGTATCCTTTCTGCTGGAGATGTGTGACTGATTGGAATTTTTATTGCGGCCGATACCTTGCGGTGCAAAAAGTCTGGGCACAGAGTGTGCTTGGGCTCTTCTGATAACATTCCCTATCATTTCTTTCCTGCACACGTGCTCTGGGGCCAGCACAGTGGTTCTCTGCACAATGCATTTCAACTTGGAGCTGCCAAAAGGGAAGGCAAATGTGTAGGCTTCCAGACCGAGAAACCAGGGGGGGGAAGCGAAAGTTTGGAGGCTCATCACAACATGTGTTGGCCATAGCAGAAAGGTTCAGTCTTTGCTTTCATATTTCTTCTAGTCATCACCAGCAAAAAAAAAGGAAAAAGCAGTAGGAATCTTTCTTAGTGCATAGGTATTCCTGAGCATGTTGTGCAGGGTTGGGTTGTTTTTTTTTTCTCCTCCAGAAGTTAACTTATTAACCAAAATTTTCCTTTGAATGATGATAGTCTGCAACGTGGAGAAAGGTAACTGGAAAGTTCTTTCCACCCATCTCAAGTTTGCTTTGACTGCAGATTTTCTGAGTGATGGATGTTATGCTGCAGTCTAACAGTAATTCTTCTGTGTGTGAGGCAGGAGGGTCCCTTCCTTCTATTTTTTTGGCTGAATATGTGTAAGGCAGGAGGGTCCTCTCTGTTTTTTTGGCTATGTATGACGCAGGAGGG
>WAAF01009805.1:132424-137424 GCA_013400475.1 Tricholaema leucomelas | reverse complement strand
TTTTGCCCCACTTACTCACCCTAACAAAACATCCAGCAAGTAGCACAGCACAGCAGCATTTCACAGAGCCTTTCTTCTTTTCCATCACTTTGTATGGCTGGCCCAATGGGTTCCCAGGTAGGTCATTAGAGCAGCAGAAATAGAAAGCACCTTGGCCCAAGCCCCTGTGCCTTGAAGCTGCTGAAAACTTGTTTCTAAAACTACAGACACAGGCACAGGGGCTTGGAGCAGCCTGGGTAACGACTTGCAAGATCAAGGCCCAAAGTGGGAGAACCTCATGTGGCAGCATTCACTGAGCAGAGTCACAGTGCCAAGGTCCAGCTGCTAAGAAAGAGGGTTTGTAGCTGTATGATGAAGCACCTCCTGCCAGCACACAAAGTGGGGTGAAGGATAGGAGAGCACTGAATGCAAAAAAAAAAAAAGGGGGCAAAAAAAAAGAGTTTCAAAGGAACATTTGTTAAAAAGATTTTTTTTTTTCATTCTTAAAAAACACAATCTGAAGACAGAAAAATGAGACCTGCCTGGCTTATGGAAAAAAGCCTGAGTGGGGATTTGAGAGAGATGGATTCTGTTGCTAAAAGGAAGTGGGTTTGATGCCAGTCTGCTTTTTGAAGTAGCAACTAATTTGAAAACAAAGGGTTCATGACTGAAGCTGCGGCTGGGCTGCAGCAGACAAACAGTTTGAGGGAGACTACTTTTTCATTAAAGGAAAAAAAAAAATCCAACAGGGTGGATGGAATATGGAAGATTCTGCCAAAGTCAGCAGTGGAAATAAGCAGAGGGAGTTGGACACGTTTCTGGAAAAGAAGGGAGTAGTGGGGTACTGCCGCGAGCGGTGCTGGAGGAGACGAGGTTGGGAAGTGCAGTGCAATTCCAGAGAATCCCGGAGTGCCAGGTTGGAAGGGGCCCCAGGGACCATCTGGCCCAACTCTTCTAGCTCACAGCAGAGCTGAACTGAGCTGGCTCAGGACCATGCCAAGCTGAGCCTTCGAACTGCCCCATGCAGGGCATTGCTTCTTTCCAATCCTTAACTGTTCTCTTGGGCAAACATTTCCTTCTACAGTCCCATGGGGATCTGCCCAGCAGTCTCCATCACCTTTGTGGTTTCCATAAGGCTTCTTGTACACAGGGAGGAGTCTCCATCCTCCTGGTAGCCTCCTTTCATATAGTGGTCCCTGGTGATGAGGTCTCCCTGAGCCTTCTCTTCTCTAGGCTGCACAACTCCAGCTCTCAGCCTTTCCTCACCTGGCAGGTCATGTTTATGGTAGAAACAAGGAACCTTCACAAGTTTTTCACCTGACCTTTCACCTTTAAGTGTATGCCATCACCTTAATTGCACTTCATATTAAACCAAAATATAAGCTATACTATTTTATCATATTAAAATAGAATAGAAGCTATACTGCTTTATCACATTAAAATAGAACATAAGCTATAATATTTCATTGTATTAAAATACCTTATTAAGATGTAATGTTTATCATATTAAAATTGGATATAAACCATAACATTTAATCATATTAAAATATCTTATTAAGATATGATGTTTATCATATTAAAATAGGATATAAACTAAAATATTTCATCATACTAAAATATCTTACTGAAATATAATGTTGATCATGTTAAAATAGGATACAAACTATAATATTTCATCATACTAAAATATCTTACTAAAATATCTCACTAAAATGTAATATTTATCATATTAAAATAGAATATAAGCTATACTATTTTATCATATTAGAATATAAGCTATAATACTTCAGTGTATTAAAGTAGGATATAAACTATACTATTTCATCACATTAAAATATCTTATTAAGATATAATATTTATCATATTAAAAGAGAATATAAACTATAATCTTTTATCATCTTGAAATAGAATGCAAACTATCATATTTCCATGTATTAAAATATCTTATTAACATATATTATCATATGAAAATATCTTGTTAACATATAATATTTTATAGGGCTGGGTGCTGGGTTGGACTGGATGGTCTTGGAGGTCTCTTCCAACCTGGTTGATTCTATGATGCAATGATTCTGTGGTCATATTGAAATATCTTATTAACATATAATCTATTATCATACTAAATTATCTTATTAACATACAAGTATCACATTTTAAAAACTACCTGCCTCCTTTTTTAAACTGTGGGATGCTGCTGTGAGGGGAAGGTAAAACAGAAATGTGGGTTTCAATTGCTGCTGCGCAATACGCAGCAAAATCGGTGGCTGTGCGATCCCGATGGCCAGAGCGAGGGAGGTGTAAGGGAAGGTGTAACAGCTTGACAGCAAATGCCATCTAAAACCCACCGTTGCAAGGATGCCAATGTTGTCCTTCCTTCATTCTCACATTAGGTTTAATTATTTGCTGGATTTTCGTGCTAGCTGGCTGGTCCTTAACACCACTGAATTCACATCGTCCCCTCTCTGGGTACAAAGCCTTATGGTGCCCCATTTTATTATAACGGTGCAAGGCAGATTAAAATTGCATCTGTTAAGATTACATTGTGTGTTTGGATTATGGGAGGCAGAAGCACAATAATCTCTGCTGAATATCGCCATCGAAGCCAATAACCTGTAACCAATCACATAGTTCTGCTGCTGAAAAATGTGAGCTAGAAAGGATTACATCTTGGAAAAGATCATAAATCTGTCACCACTAATGTAATCTTTACAGGGGCTTTGTAACCAGTTAGTGACTAAAAGAGATCATTACTTCTTTCGCTCTAATTACAACCGTAACCCATGTTTGATATTTTATAACTTTCTTTGTTCGGCAGCAAACGCATTAGAAAAGTGTACAGCATTAATAAATAGAGGCATAATGAATGTGACTAATTGATTTTGGCAGTCAAAGACTGGCATACTTTTTATACAATGGGGAATCCAGTCAAAGAAGCTTAACTGCTATTGAGTATGAGCCTTCAATGTAATAATGGGACCTAATTTGGATTCTGTTGTAGGAGGTGAGTAAAGCAGCACAAGTTTAATGCTATACTCAGCGGCGTAGTTCAGCGTGTAACAGGCACTTGCACGGAGTGATTCCTCTCTTTCCAGTGCTGCAAACTGCTTTATCACTTGCACGGAGCGATTCCTCTCTTTCCAGTGCTGCAGACTGGTTTACCCTACCTCACACAAAGTGCTGCAGTGTGTTTAGTAAGCAGTCCTACCTCTGCACCTCTCAGAAACTCTTGAGTCTTGCATGGAACAGGGCGCACTTAAAGCGCTTCTCTTCAGTCTCTTTTATCTGGCTGTATGGGTACTACTTTTTGTCCTCATCTCTTTAGTGCTGGGCTCAGATTTTCCCCATGTGTGAAATCCACAGACAGCAATGCAAGTGCTGGGAGACAGCACGGAAAGATTAAATTGTATGCCCAAGTGCAACAGCATAGCCTTTTAGCAGGTGTTTAGTGAAAAATTAATTCCTTGAACTTCCAAGGGAGAAGCCTGAGGGTTTATGAATAGTATGACCAGTCTCACAATCAAGACTTTGGATGGATATCAAACCTGTCTTTGTATTCTTTACCCAAAAAAAAAAAAAAAAATATCTCTGCAAAATAAATACATAATGAGGAAGCTACTTAATTGTGGACGCAACAATGACAAACCCAGCGGAACCTGGCACCCCTCTAAACGCTGTCACTTCTTCTGTCCTCAGCTCGTGTGTTCAAAGGTGCATTTTGTGCATGCTGTAGAGCCTGGGGGGGGTTCTGTGTTGGTGTTTTGTGCTTCCTTTTTCTTATTTAACAAGACTCTATTTTGAGTGGTGATGTAGAGGAGGCAAAGGCAGGGACAGGCATAAGAATGAAATAGAGGAGCTTCCTGCAGCCTACTGCTCCAGAAGACCTCAGCATGGAAGCAGGATGGAACTATTCCCAGAAAGTCCTGTTACTGTGCAGAACTGCACTTGCTTAAGGATTTCTTTGTTGTGTTGCTTGTTCTTTTAAAGGAGAGAAAAGTGGCCCTCAGTCTTCAAGCCACAACATTTTTACTTCTAGCATTTACTCTTATTCTGGTGTGTTAAGCCTGATTGGAAGCCAAGAGTAGTTTACACCAACCAACTTTCCATTAACTGCAGGAGTAATTGATTTGCAGCTGTTTATTTGTAATTAATTTGCAACAATGGAAATCTTGGGGTTTGTTTTTTTCTTAAAAGACAAGGAGAGGGTTGGGGGGGGTGTGTGTGTAAAAAATAAATAAAGCAGCTTTTTTGCTTGGCTGTCTGGCACCATGCAAGACATTGTGCTTGAATGCAATTAGAAAATAACAGTAATGGAAAGTCAGTCATTTCCAGGCAATGTGCAATTGATTTTCCACCAATCAGAATAGGGAATGAGATCCTCTTGGTTTATTATTACATTATTTATGAGGTCATATTAAAAACTGATCATTATTTCTAGCACTTCGGGTTGGCAGACGAGAGCTAAATGATGTGCTGATAAAAGTAGCACCAAAAAGGAAAAGGGACTGGTTTGGTGAATAATACTGTGGNGGTGGGGAGAGTCAGGCTGGAGGTGAGGAGGAAGTTGTTGAGCATGAGAGTGGTGAGAGGCTGGAATGGGTTGCCCAGGGAGGTGGTTGAGGCCCCATGGCTGGAGGTGTTTAAGGCCAGGCTGGATGAGGCTGTGGTCAGCCTGCTCTAGGGTAGGGTGTCCCTGGGCATGGCAGGGGGATTGGAATTGGATGATCCTTGTGGTCCCTTCCAACCCTGACTGATTCCATGATTCTATGATTATATAGAGAGAGTTTCTTTTTTTTCCCCTTTGGTTGTTACATTGATGTAATAATTACTGGAATTTTCTTTTTGTGTTTGTCTCCAAACAATTTCATTACCTGGAATGCATCAACACAGATGCAGCACAAAATTTCCAAGAGGGCTGTTGAAGTTTATATATCCCTGTCTGAAAGGCAAAAAGCTTCATTTGAAGCATCCTGAGCTCCATCATTGTATTTTAGCTTCCTCCCTTCATTTTGGGTAAAATATTT
>WAAF01009805.1:92930-125430 GCA_013400475.1 Tricholaema leucomelas | reverse complement strand
TGACCCCTCCGTGAGAGGCACATCTCCACCCTTAGCCAGTGAAACCCTGCTTTGGAATCCCTTTGTACGTGGCCCTTTGTACATGCTTTGTGCAAGCCTAGGTTCAAGATATCGTTACCTATCGCTGACAAATGGACACTATGTGGATGGTATTACCCCGGGCACTCTGTTCCAAATGCATTGTGTCTAACAACAAAACCCCCCGTGAAACTCATAAAATTACCAATTTCACAGTTGACTTTCTTCCTGCTCTGCTCTGTAGCCTTCATACTCCTGGCCTGTCTCCACACACTGCAGGAGATGATGTCGGACCAAACCAGCAACGCTGCATTAAAAAGGTTCTTGATATAAACAAGATCTATCTTGGTACTGATTAAAAGGTCTGCAGATTTTTGCCTTCTCTGGGTAAATTCTTCTGACAGGCATCATCTGCCATTCTGGTGTCCAAAGGTGGGGTTTGAGGCTGCTGATTCTGGATGCCAGCCCCAGAAAACTGGATGTCCATCTGCACAAAGTGTGCTGCTGCCTTGCACAGGCTGTGTGTGAAGAATTACATCAGCGCCCAGCCTGGTGTTTGGCCTTTCCTGCTCTTTGGCGTAGTTGGAGGTGTCACAGCGTTGCCAGCCACTGCACTTCTCACCTGGAGTCTCAGCATGGTGCAGAAAAAGGAATTAAAATTCACAACAGGGCCCTGAGGGCTCTTATTTTACAAAAGGGAGCTGCTAGTACAGGGAGAGTGAATGGTTTGAGGGTGTAAATGTGCAGGGTGTGATTCTACCCTGTCTTCCTCTGCTCATGCCCCTAGGGCGCCAGAGGGGCTGGCAGTGGGAAGAGGTAACGGGCACCAACTGCACACTGGAGGTATCCACGCAGGGAGTGGGTGTAGTGCAGAGTCACAGCCTGGGATACCTTGCAGGTGGCTTCCTGTGGTGGAAGGACCACAGGGCTTCAACCAAATCACACACTGAATCACGGAATGGTAGGGGTTGGAAGAGACCTCTGAAGGTCGTCAGTCCAACACACCTGCTGGAGCAGGATCACCTGGAGTAAATCTCCAGGAACACAACCAGCTGGGTTTTGAATGTCTCCAGAGACTCCACAACCTCTCTGGGCATCCTGGTCCCATAGCAAACATTTTTTTGTTAGGTTATATGGAACATCCTGTGCTCCAGTTTGTGCCCATTCTCCTTTCTCCTGTCAGCGGACGCCTGTGAGAAGTGTCTGGCTCCATCCTTCTGACGTTGGCCTTTAGATATGAACAAGCATTAATAAGATCTCTGTCTGGTCTTCTCCAGGCTAAACAGCCCTGAGGTCTCTCATCCTGTCCTCCCAAGGTAGATATTGCTCTAATCATCTTAGTGGCTCATGTGGAATCATCCAGGAGCCTAGAATCATTCAGAGCCTAGAACTTGCATTTCCTAATTAAGCCTTCTGCTCCCTGGACCATCTTCCTTTTCAGAAGAGTAAAGAGCTTTTATCATCTTCTTCTGTATCAATAATTTTCACTACTCCCCTGCCTGCCAGGCTTGCCCTGCTGTGTCAAGCCCTTTGCAGTGCTGCTGCTCTGATGATGTGCTGCATCATCTACCTGGTTATCATCTGTGCACTGTGTGTTTTGTCAATGTCCAGTTTGACAGAAGTACCCAGCCGTGCTGCTTCACACAGAAGATAGCCTGTGATGGTCTTTTCTTCTCTGCTGGACAACTGAAATGCCACAGGTGGCTCCGGTGTGAGTTCTGCCATTCATGCCAGTCCTTTTAAAGACTACTTCGTTGAGAATGTGTCTGCTCTACTAAACTTCTTTCTCTCTCCTTTAGGGCTGGGAAGTTCTCTCCCCTATAGAAGGTGTCCCTCTGTTCCATTTTTATCCCATGTTCCTCCCTGCCCTGCCCTTTGCTGCCTCTCTTTATCCTTGGCTTTGCAACTTCCCAGTGCCACCCACTGTGTTTCTCAAAACAATCTCATCTTTCAAGTAGGTCTCCTTACAAATCCCTCCCTCTTTTCTGGCTTTGATCTTTCCGTCCTCCTCAACATGGCCCTCAGTGAAACTTCATCTAATTCAGACAGTCAGCTGCTCAGCACAGAGAGCTTGGCGTTGAGGTGCAAGCCATCAGTACTCATGGGGTGGCTGGCTTTGGCTTCCACTGCTACTAGGCAGAAACAAGAGTGAGTAAGTGAATAGTTGTTCCCCTTACATGTGTCTGACCTTAGAGAGTGCATCAGGCACTAAGCTTGACAACATGCAGGCTCTGAGCAGCGTTATCACAGGTCCCCAATAAGATCAGTGCTTCTAGATTTTGTGATAGCGTCCAATCATCTTCGGTTATTAATCACAAATTGCTTTGCTGCTCCTGCAGGCAGCACCAAAAGCTGAAGGAATACAACATTTCATGTCAAAACCACATCCTTCCTTCCACAGCTCAGGTCACTCTGCAGCGCACAAAGAGCTCTCTCCCCTGCACCCATCAGTAACAGAAATTGCCTTGTTTGTATGAATCTGGAGTTAACAGCAGCTGCTATGTAGCCTTTTCTCCAAAGTGACTCTTTAAGTCTACCTGAACCTCCTCTGTAATGACCCTGAGACTTGTCTAGGCTGTCTTCAAGAAACCAGGTGGCACGAGGAAGCTCCGTGCCTCTGAAATGGGGCTGAGAAGGAAGTGGGTTAAATAGCAGAGAGCTGACACAGGTTCATTTAGTTACCATCAGAAGATCTGGCCACAAATATATTGCGCATTACTCTACTGTGAGTTATCATGGCTCTGACCCCTCTCGGGAGATCCCCATGCCACCACTGTATTAACGACTGCATCTGCTTCAGAATAACCTTATTAGCTTGCCACAGCTGAGCCAGTAATCTCAGAGGGTTTTTGTCCCGCTCCCTTGCGGGGTGTGATTCTCTTCTCCTTGAATCCAGTTTGATGCCCAAAATTTAATAAGTTTTCCTGGACCCTCTGCTCTCCCTCCCCCCTCCCCCTTTTATCATCTGCTGTAGGGACCACGAAATCCCTGGTAACCTCCCCAAATGCCATCAATAACTCCTGAAATGCCATGATGTTTGGTGCTTCTTTAGACAAAAAGCTATGTTAATTAGGTAGGAGGAATTCTTGCTTTTTATTTTCTTGTTTTCATCCCTCTTTTTAATCCAGACTTTTTGCCTGTGCATCCACTACGGGGATGTAGCAAGCACCTCAAGTAACTAGTGGAAAGCTACAGAACCCATATGCTTACCTTTATCTATGTAAATGTTGCCCTCCAGTACAAAAAGTGGCAAGTGAAATCTATTATGGTGCTCTGGTAACATGTGAGCAGCTCTGTGTGTGACGGGGTGGGGGCAGGGGCGGTTGTGTGGGTTTGTGCACGACTCTTTTTCTCTCCACTTCCATCTGACTGAACCCTCAGTCTGCTATTCCTTGTAATCTGCATCACTTGATTGAGAGGCACAAACGATGGAGAACACAGCAAGGTGTCTGTATAATCATTAACTCTCTCGCCCTCTGGATAGGACAAATGATATACAAGCCTGAACTCGCCAGGGGTCTTCTTTGGGACTGTGTCCTGGGGGAATCTTCTCCTATGAGTTAATGGAGTATTCCTAAATGGGCTGGCTGCTTTCCTTCTGCATGCCAGTTCTTTCCCAACTTTCCTTTCACAACCTCTGGCATCAAAAGCAGAGATATCATGTTCATTGCATGTGCCTTTTTAGTTGTGGGCTTTTTTTTTCCCTCCAAAACCCATGCAAGGAATAGCAGAGCCATTAACAAACCCTTTGAATAGGAGACAAATCTGCTGTAACATGATCTGCAGTAGGCAAACATTTAACCACAACAGTGTTTAGATTATCCTTGCCAGGATGGAATAAACGCCTTTTAATTCTCTGTTGAACGATCCTTGACTCCTTTCTCTTTGCTTCTCTCTCTCTTCTTTTTGTTTTGTTTTTACTGTGCTGGCCTATTTCTGGGTGTTTCCCCCCCCCAACACTGTGGGTTACACTTGTTTTGACTGCACAGCTGCCTTCCCACTCACGCTGACTTCTGCATGCTCCACTTCCAGCCCGTAACATTCGCAGCTTTAGAGGCTGATGTTGGGAGGAGAATTGACAAGTCCGTGGGTAAAACGGAAAGGGCCCTGGGTGGAGAGTTTGGAGCTGTTTCTAGCCTGCTACTTGCTTTGTTACTTCGTGTGAGTTACGGCACCCTGGTGGTTGTAGCTCCCTCTCTGTACAATGCTTGCCCTGGTATTTAAATTCTGGTTGTAAGGAGCTCTGAGGTGTGCAGCTGCAAACGGTGTCTGACTGCTGTTACCACTGAACTGGCCTCTTTGGCTCGCTCACCTGAGCTGTTTAGATCACAGCTCTCCAGCTATTACAGCACCTCGTTGTGTCCCATCACTCTGATGAGTGATCCTCGTTGTGCCTGGGATTCTCTTCCCAAATCTAGCAAGGGAATCACTTGACTGGTGTCTATAGAGAGTGGTGATGCTGCTGCCCTGCCATCACCACCCATAGAATCATGGCGTTGTTTGGGTTGGAAAAGACTTCCAAGGTCATCAGCCCAACACCGCCATGGCCATTAAACCATGTCCCAAAGTGCCATGGCCACACGTTTCTGCAATACCCCCAGGGGATGGTTCCTCTTTTGTTCAAAAGCCTTTTCTGTCCCAAACTACTCTTTGCAAGATGAAATCCATTTCCCCATCTCTCTGTGCCAGGTATCTTCCTTTGCTACCTTTGGCAGATACAAATTTTAAGGGTGGAAAAACCCTGAAGCAGCTCCTTGACCTTCATAAACTGTTTAAGCCACTGCACGAGGTTCTGGAGAATGCAGGCAGGAAAGCAGTGCAGTTGAGGCAGTGCATTTCACAGGATCCCAGGCTCACACAGGAGGTTAAGGGTTGGAAGGGACCCAAGGAGATCATCGAGTCCAACCCCCCTTGCCAGAGCAGGACAATCCTATCTAACACAGATCACAGAGGAACACATCCAGGCAGGCCTGGAAAGGCTCCAGAGAAGGAGACTCCACAACCTCTCTGAGGAACCTGTGTCAGTGCTCTGGGACCCTTACAGTAAAGAAGTTCCCCCTTGTGTTGAGCAGGAACCTCTTTTGCTGCAACTTACACCCATTGCTCCTTGTCCTATCCCAGGGAGCAGTGAGCAGAGCCTGTCCCCCACCCTCCTGGCAGCCTTCAGATACGTATAAACGTTTATCAAATCCCCTCTAAGTCTTCTTTTCTCCAGACTAAGCAGCCCCAGATCCCTCAGCCTCTCCTCCAGTCCCCTCATCATCCTCGTAGCATTTCTTTGCTGTGTATCCTCACACAGCACACCACCTTTCCCCTTCACTGCA
This sequence comes from Tricholaema leucomelas, assembly GCA_013400475.1. Lineage (NCBI taxonomy): Eukaryota > Metazoa > Chordata > Aves > Piciformes > Lybiidae > Tricholaema lacrymosa > Tricholaema leucomelas. The sequence goes on along the minus strand of WAAF01009805.1, from coordinate 120,088 downwards.
ATGCCCCTGGCTCTCAGTGCCATGTTCATCCTCTCTTTCTCTGCCTACTCTGTCCACTTCTTGCTGCTTTGTTATTTTCTTCATCCCCTTGTTGAGATTTTCTGCATTGCTTGCTTGTTTTTTGTTTGCTGGCTTGCTTGCTGTCTCTCACTGGTGCAGACACAGAGTTCCCAGGTACTGCTCTAGTTGTTTTCCAATTCTCTTTCCCCTGTTATTCCTTTTGTATTGTTTCAGTGCTTTCCCTTTTGTTTGTCTCTCATTATTCTTCCTTTTCTCATCATTTTTCTCTGCCAGTTTTTCCCTTCTTAGCATATTTTCTCCTCTGCCGATCCCATCTTCTTCCCCCCCCAAATAACCAACCTCTTCCTTTTATTTTTGTCTACCTTTTCATTCTCTTGATTACTCTTTCCAGAGGTTGATGAATCTAGCTTGCTCTTGAAATATTTAAATATTTAATAACAGGATGACAGCTATTCCCAAGGTACTTGTGTCAGCGGACAGACAAGAACCCCCTACCCTTCCAGTCTCCCAGCAGGCCTTTTATGCACTAACACATACCCAGGAAGCAGGATTGCTGAGGGGAAGGAAAGGTTGCCATTGAAATTAAGTCCCCTTGAGCCATCTCTAATTCCTAGTCGGCTGAATGAAAATATTCAGACGTGTAATTCCTTCAGCGCCTTTGTTGCAGGTGATGGTAGAGGCTCTTCCTTTGTTCCTAAGAGCCTCTTTTCTCTTCATGACTGATCTGGCCCTGTTACCAGCACGCATGAGAGACAGCTGAGGTTATTCTGTGCTTTATTCCCTTGAGCTCCTTAACCTTGCAGAGTAATGGACATAGCAGGGAAGTCACTGGAAGTGACCTTCCCCTCCTGCATCTGCCTGGCAAGACCCCCAAACTTTCTCCTCAGCAATGACTCTCTCTCTTCCTGTGCTGCACACCTGCTGGAAACTCTGGGCTGAGCCTTACCATCTTCCTTTACCACTCCTGTGATGTTTACTCACAAAACTGGCACTGTCTTCTAGCTTGCATCCCCAGGGTGATGCTGGAGTCTCTGTGCCTGGAGGTGTTCAAGTTGCCTGTGGACCTGGTGCTTGGGAACATGTTTTAGTGTTGACCCTGCAGTGCTGGGTCGAGGGTTGGCCTGGATGAGCTTGGGGGGTCTCTTCAAGCCTGTGATTCTGTGTTGCCTCTGCAGTGCTGGGTCGAGGGTTGGCCTGGATGAGCTTGGGGGTCTCTTCCAGTCTGTGATTCTGTGTTGACCCTGCAGTGCTGGGTCAAGAGTTGGACTGGATGAGCTTGGGGGGTCTCTTCCAGTCTGTGATTCTGTGTTGACCCTGCAGTGCTGGGTCAAGAGTTGGACTGGATGAGCTTGGGGGTCTCCTCCAATCTGTGATTCTGTGATTCTGTGATGCTGTGAGTCTGGTGATTTGGTCTTAAGTCATTTCTTATATTCAATGGGCTGATCCAGAGGACACACAGTAGAGGAAGACAGATGCTTGGCCTTTTGTCTTACTCAGTTTTGTTTCCTCTTCCCATCAGCCGATCTTTTTTCCCCTCTATAGTTCATATAACCCCCTGAGTTGTTTGAAGCCTTCTGTAATAATCTCCCTGGTATTTCTCCACACTTAGAGCTGCATTTCCTCTATTCTTTTGTTTTCCCATAGCTGGTGACAGGAGAGGGAGGGATACTTTCAATGAAACACTTAGGCCCATCACTAACTCACAGCTCAACCCAATTGATGAAAGGTCCCCTTTGAACTAACTGCCAGACAAGCCTTTCTCCTCAGCCCAGGACAAGAGGGATGCTTAGGAGTTGTAGCTAAGATGACAAAACTTGTCAAAATGGCAGCTGCTGAGAGGATGCAAATCCCTTCTCTCCAGAATTCTCTCCACATCTCCAGTCCCACGCTTCTGCCTGTAGCTCTGTATCACCAGCACTCCTGCCTCCCTTCCCTCTCTTCTGGACTCCTGACTTTGCCCTCTTTTTGCTGCCTTCACCAAATGAGACCATTCACAGACCTTACCAGGGTTCCTAGATGAAGAGCAGAAATCCATTCACCCTTCCCTTCCTATTTCATTTTCTTCCCTTTTGTACATGCTGTTTGTCAAACGAATGGCTGGCAGATTGCCTCCCCTGCCCTCCCCAAAGCCCCCACAGCTCACACAAACAAACTCAACAGCCACATACAGCAATTAGTGGAGAAAATAAGTAATAGTTTCTGTGACTTGTTGAAAGAGATGAGTAGTTTTGTCTCGCAGAGTGTTTCAGTCCTTGAAAGCAGGGAGTAGAAAAACGTTTTAAGACTCTGGAATTTTCCTAAACTGCCTACTCTAAAATGAAATGGATGTCTTGGGAGCCAAGCCTGGGCTGCACATGCATGGTCAGGACAGGAGCCAGGTGATGCAAAGCAGCACTGGCTTTAGGTGTTCACTCTCTGCTGGTGTGCTGAGCTCCTTCAGCCCCACATTCTGTTCCCTGGCTTCATCTAATGACTCTTGCACCACTCCTTTAATTGGGAGGTGGAAGTCCCCTCCTGTACGCCCCACACAAGGTGTCAAGTTAAACACAAGCCACTTCCATTAGTGCCAGTGGGGGGGGGGAAGCACAAAGGAAAACTCTAACAACAATTCCGCTCAAGCCTTTGAAGTGTTAGACGATCAATCTGTCTGCTTGAGTCTGATTCTGAATCCCTCTTTAAAATGCATCAAATGTTTGAGCCTGAAGTTCCATCCTGACAGCATCTGTGAGTCTCTGTGGAGACATCTGCTCCACAGTTTCACAGACACTCTGTGTTCACAGGAGAAGGGTTTGATCCAAAGGCCTAGCCGGAGTGAGACCGTGCGGAGTGGAACCAGACAGACAGTTTTAGCAGGGTCCTGTGGAGTCTCAGTAGCAAGGACCCCGTGGAGCTGAAGTACGTGTTCTCTAGCAAGGGCCAGGGGTTTTTATTCTGCTTTTCATCCAGGCTGTTCTCCACCAAAACCAAAATAGCTACAGGGACATTTGCTGGAGAGAGGGAAGCAGAGTGCCATGGCTCCTTGGATGCTTTTAGTGCACCACGTCAGCCACGGCGATTGCAACAGAACTCCAAGTGTGTGTGCGGCTGGAGAGCCAGGAGCAGTTGGGTTTCCTCAAAGTAAGAACAGCAAATAATTCTGAAGGGTTGGAAGAATTGCTCTCCTTCCAGCCTGGCTGCGTGGCTGCTGCACTGTTCTTGGCTGTTATCTCACAATTAATGTGAGAAGTAAAGCAGAATTGCTCAAGCTTCCATACGCTGTAGACTTCTCTACTCAACGGCCAGGAACTGCCTTTTACTAAGCTGGATGTGTGCAGCTCCCTTGAAAGAGAGACTGTAAAAAGCTCATGTTATGACTTAGCACCATATAGATTTTCCAATAGCTTTCCTGGACAGTCTGCAGTGTCAGTAGCTTTTCCATCACAATGGTCCCAGAGACCATTTTAGGCCAGTAGTGCTTTGTAGCTGTGGGTTTTAGCAGCAGCCTCAGTAATTGTACTGTTTTCACAAATGCCAGCAGCACATTAAAAACCAGGCTGGGGCCATCTTTAAGGGTTATGAAATAATCTGAATTCACTCCTCATGAAATTAAACCTGGACTAGTTCAGACCTATGGGTGGAACTGTAAGCAGTCTTCCGAGGTGGCAGCTTGCTTTATAGGGCCAGCCTTCTCCTTACTGCATCACACAGCGAGAGAATAATTTGCTGAGCTATCACTTGTGCCATCCAGTGATTTTTTTTCTTTTCACAAAGCAAAAAGCAGCCTCTCTTGTGTGTTTTCTTTGCCATGGTTCACAAACCCAGCAGAGCAGTCGCTTTGAACTGTTAGCAGTAAACAAGATGCAACTTTTTATGGCTCGCCTATTTGAAAGGATCTTTGTGGACTTAATTCCTCACTCCTTTATCCTTTTGTTTTATCATAGCATCATAGAATTGTTTTGGTTGGAAAAGACCTCTAGGATCATCAAGTCTGATCATCAACCTAAGACCACCGTGGCCGTTACACCATGTCCCAAAGTGCCATGGCCACAGGTTTCTTAAACACCTCTAGGGATGGGGACTCCATCACCAAACTGGGTGGTTGCCTGGGGAGGTTATGGATGTGATAGGTTGGATTTGATGATCTCAAAGGTCTTTTCCAACCTGGTTAACTCTGTGATTCTGTCCCTTCCCTAGAGGTGTTCAAGGCCAAGTTGGATGAACCTTGAGCAGCCTGGGCTAGTGCAAGGCGTCGCTGCCCATGGCAGGGGTATTGGAACTCAATGATCCTTAAGATGCCTTCCAACCCAAACCATGCTATGACTATATGAACTTGGAAGCTTACTAATCTGAAGCTTATTGATCTTAAGTAAGAGCACTGCTTCTTCTTGGAGATCCCAACCAGCAGGTACAGCAGCAGCAGGCAGTTCTGCACAGCCACTCTCCTCCCCCAACCACCTACAAACCACAAACACAAGCAAAGTTGTTGGTTTGGTTTTTTTTGAAGCCCTGATTTCCTTTGAGACTTCCTGTTCACAGATCCTAGCAGAATTTTTGGCACATCCTGAGCCCCAGTCAGGATGACTGGAGTCAAGCAGATTGCAGGTTTGAAGGAATACATCTCCTCCTCCAAAAGGCACGCCGTGGGGAGAGCCAGCAGCCCTCAGCCTGCTGCCAGAGCCAGGGCTCTGCGAGCCACTCCAATGGCCACTCTTCTGGTGAGCACCGACAGCAGATTTTCAGTTGGTTTGCTTTGTTGTTGTTGTTGTTTTCTCCCTGACACACAGAAATGTCTACTTACTCCATCTGGGAGATCAATATAATCCATAGAAGTCGGTGCACATCAGCCAGATGGCAGATCTGAGCAAGTTGTGACCAAAAACTTTTGAACTTTAGCCCAGTTCCACACCAGTGGAAGATGTGTCCCCAGTGGACCTGGGAACTGTGCTCGCTCGACATAGCTAAGAAGGGCACAAACAAGTCCTCTGCAAATAACTGCATTGGATCAGTGTATGCCTAACACTTATATACACCAGCCTAATTGAATTGAGTGGCTAATCCCATGGTTCAGTATCTATTTCCCTAGCAGAGGGTTTGCTTCCTATTCATGTTTAGCACCCAGCTGTCTCCTCCTCCAAATCCGCAACCGTTGCCCTGTGAAAGACTTCCCAGCAGCCTCCCAAACCTGTACTGTGGCACAGCAGTTTTCTCAGCATGGGGGCACTGGGAGCTGGGCCTGTCACAGAATCACAGAATCACTCAGGTTGGCAAAGCCCCTCAGGATCACCAAGCCCAACCCAGATCCCTACTCTTCAAGGCTCACCCTTAAACCATAGCCTCAAACACCACACGCAAATGACTTTTAAACACATCCAGGGTTGGGGACTCCACCACCTCCCTGGGCAGCACATTCCAAAGCCTGAACACTCCTGCTGGGAAAAATGTTTTATAATATCCAATCTAAACCTACACACTGGCAGCTTGAGGCCACTCCCTGTTGTTCTATCACTATGACCAGTGAGAAGAGACCAGCACCAAACTCTCCACAAGGTCCTTTCAGGTAGCTGTAGGCAGCAATGAGGTCTGCCCTCAGCCTCCTTTCCCTCAAACTGAAACCCTCAGAGGCTTCTCATAAGATTTATTCCTCAAGATGCAGGATCTCTTAATGTTCTGCATCTGTGTCATGTGTCAGGCTGTATCATCTGTTGCTTGGTAGCACATTTTGCAGTCCTTCCCCTGTGGCTATGGATGGCACCAAGGGGAAGTGGGACAGCTTGCCCTGAAGTTGCTCTTCAGCTTCACAAACCTCCTTGTTCTATCACTGTTTGCCAGCAGGACAAGGGAGGTTTTTCTGCCCCTGTGCTCAGCACTGCTCAGGCCACACCTTGAGTGCTGTGTCCAGTTCTGGGCTCCTCAATTCAAGAGAGATGTTGAGGTACCAGACTGTGTCCAGAGAAGGGTGATGAAGCTGAAGCACAGCCCTGTGAGGAGAGGCTGAGGGAGCTGGGGGTGTGCAGCCTGCAGAAGAGGAGGCTCAGGGCAGAGCTCATTGCTGTCTACAACTACCTGAAGGGAGGCTGTAGCCAGCTGGGGTTGGGCTCTGCTGCCAGGCAAGCAGCAACGGAACAAGGGGACACAGCCTCAAGTTGTGCTGGGAGAGGTCTAGGCTGGATGTTAGGAGGAAGTTGTTGGCAGAGAGAGTGATTGGCACTGGAATGGGCTGCCCAGGGAGGTGGTGGAGTCTCTGTGCCTGGAGGTGTTGAAGCCAAGCCTGGCTGGGGCACTTAGTGCCATGGTCTGGTTGCTTGGGCAGGGCTGGGTGCTAGGTTGGGCTGGCTGAGCTTGGAGGTCTCTTCCAACCTGGCTGATTCTATAATTCTATTTACCTATGAGAAGAGACCAGCACCAACTTCTCCACAACATCCCTGCTGCTGGATGAAAGCAGTTAGGAGGAAAACCACATGAAAGTCTGCAAGACAGAGCAGGTTGTTTCCCAAGCCCTGCTTGACAGTTCTGCCAGAGAGACTTTTAGCCTTCGACTCAGTCAGGCCTTGGCATTGCTGCCTTTTGTAGTCATCAGAGTAAAGCAATGGAAAAAAAAAAAAAGATCAGTTAAAATGCTTGCTGGAAGTTATTGATAGAAAAATTCTTTCTGCACCAAAGATTACAAACAGAGCTTTAGCTGAGGATGGATTTGTTTTAATTTGGCATTGATGTATTTGATACCTGGTAGGATCAAAGGGGTGGGGGGAATAGAATCAAAAGAGTGACATCCAAGCAGAGCTGCTTCTCTGAATATTGGCCTCTTTTATAGATACAACAACAGGGGGAAAAAAAAAGACTATCTCAGGACTAGAGTGCTCAAATTTATTTGTACTGATGTTTGTTTAAAGATCAATATTAAATAAATTGGTCTGGAAGCTATAGTCATAAAGCAGCTGTCGGACTAATGTAATCCCACAATGCTATTTCGTCTGCAGCACCAAACCTGGTTAGCTGTGGACTGGTAATAACCTGTGGGGGGTGCCCAGTGGAAGGGAAAAGAGCTGAAGTGGAGTGGGGTGCCCTCGGATTAGCTGTCTGTGTGTCCATCCCGCCGAGGACGCTGCTCAGGCGGTCAAATCGAGGCTGACTTTCGGACGGTCGCGATTAAATCCCAACCTGAATTTGAATAGTGGCAGGGAAGGATTTTATGCCGTTCACGTTGGAAGCAGTGAGGGGAGAGATCTGATTGTAAATCTGCCTGCTTTTTGGCTTTGGATGTGTCATAAATCTCCAGTGTCTAAATACACACAGTTTACGTGTTGGAGAGTAAACACAGGGTTCTTCCCGGCCATTCCGCTCTGATTCTGTTGACAATTTGCAGGGATTTTCTCTGTGATTTCCCCAAATGAAAACAAGAAGAAAGGAAAATATTTCCAAATGTAGAAGCTGCTTTGCATTAGGGGAGTCACAGGAAGGACCTCTGACAAGCCTTAAGATTTGAAAGGCTGTCAAAAACGCTAGGAGCCAAAAATGGGATTTGTTTGTTTGGTGGAAACCAGTTTAGATAGAGGTCTGCAGGACACCTGAGCGCTCTGGAGGAGAACTTTTGGATGGAGCCAGCAGCTTTTGTAGAAGGATCTGTGCTTCAGGTCAGGGCTGAAAAGGCAGCTTCTGCCTCCCCACCACACTGAGATCTGGGGAGCCTGTGTCTGGGCTCTGCAGCCTGGAGAAGAGAANGCAACCTTTCTAGTGGGAGGTGTCCCTGCCTATGGCAAGGGGGATTGGAACTGGCTGAGATTTGAGGTCCCTTCCAACCTAAACCATTCTGTGATTCTATAACAGGACCCTGCTGGCTTTGCCCATCAGCACAACTGACCCAGCAGGTGGGTTTCAGATGTCAGTTATTTGGAAGCCCCACAGCATCTTTTCCCGTTACAGCACTCAGATGTCCCTGTACAGCCTTGTAAAGTCTCCCACCCTTGAAAGACAGCATCAACCCCTGGAGGTGTTCAAGAAAAGACTGGATGAAGCATTTAGTGCCATGGTCTAGTTGACTGGCTAGGGCTGGGTGCTAGGTTGGACTGGATGAGCTTGGAGGTCTCTTCCAACCTGCTTGATTCTATGATTCTGTGATTCTATGATTGGGGCTGCAGCTGATGCCACTGTGTGAAGGTGTGGAGGGGAGATGGGGAGATCTGCTTTGTCTCTCCAGCCTGTGCCTTTCTCGTCCACTCACCTCACCTGCCTGGCTTTAGTGCCATTTCCACAAGCAAAGCTGAGCAGCTGAGGCTGTAAGCAGCAGTAAGTGTCCTCTCCAGTGTGTATTCATGGGGGAACTGCCAGCATCCTGCCACTTTCAACACCCTTCTCTCAGCCACGCCATGCATGCACAGATGTGTCATCTCAGTGTTTCAGTGTTAACAAGTGGATGACTTCTGTGTCAGGATCATTGAATCATAGAATTGTCAGGGCTGGAAGGGATCTCAGGGATCTTCCAGGTCTAACCCCTCCTGCCATGAGCAAGAATACCTCACACTGCATCAGATTGCTCAGAGCTGCATTCAGCCTGGCCTTAAACAGCTCCAGGGATGAGGCTTCCACCACCTCCCTGGGGAACCTGTTCCAGTGTCTCACCAACCTGATGGGAAAGAACTTCTTCCTAACATCCAATCTGAGTCTACCCACTTCTAGTTTTGCTCCATTCTTCCCAGTCCTATCACTACCTGACAGCCTAAAAAGTCCCTCCCCAGCTTTCCTGCAGGCTTGCTGCAAATACTGGAAGGCCACAGTAAGGTCTCCTTGGAGTCTTCTCCTCTCCAGATTGGACAGCCCCAACTCTCTCATCCTGTCTCCATAGCAGAGCAGCTCCAGCCCTCTGATCACCCTCATAGCCCTTCTCTGGACATACTCCAGCACCTCCAGATCTTTCTTGTAATAGTGGCTCCAGAACTGGACACAGTGCTCCAGATGGGGTCTCACCAGAGTGGAGCAGAGGGACAGAATCCCCTTCCTCTCCCTGCTGCCCACTCTTGCTGCAGCCCAGGCTTCGGTTGCTCTCTGGGCTACAAGAGCACACTGCTGGCTCATGTTGAGCTTCTCATCCACCGGTATCCCTGAGTCCCTCTCCCCAGTGCTACTGTCAAGGCAATCACTGCCCAGCCTATGCTGGTGCTTGGGATTGCCCCAGCCCAGGTGCAGGACCTTGCACTTGGGATTACACTTTTCAGCCTCCCACAGCACAGTCGCTGTGTGTGCACTGAGCTGGCACTGCTGGGTGAACAGACATGTGTGTGCCTGCAGACATTAGGATTCAGTGGATGCCTGACCATAGGTGTGGAAAAGGTCTTTTATTTGAAGACATACCCAGGAGCATCCTTACAGCCTGAAAAGCCATTTCTACTTAATTGTAAAAGAAGATGTTGTGTGAATAAAATTATTTTGCAGCCACTGCAGCATATTGAAATCTTCCTGCTTCCTGGAGGGATTTTCACAGGAATTCCCACTGGCTCTTAGCTTTGGGAAAGATGACCAATCCATTCTTACTTCCTCTCTTCAGCTTTGCCAGTGGCTCCCTCTGGCTCTCTGGACCAGGGGATTGAGTCCAGCATCAGTAAATTTGCAGATGACACCAAGCTAGGAGCAGCTGTGGAGCTGTTGGAGGGTAGGAGAGCCCTGCAGAGGGACCTGGCCAGGCTGGATGGGTGGGCAGAGGTCAATGGGAAGAGACTGAACAAGGCCAAGTGCAGTGTTCTACACTTTGGCCACAACAACCCCAAGCAGCACTACAGGCTGAGGACAGAGTGGCTGAGAGCAGCCAGGCAGAGAGGGAGCTGGGGGTGCTGGGAGAGAGGAGCTGAAGAGGAGGCAGCAGTGCCCAGGTGGGCAGCAGAGCCAATGGCATCCTGGGCTGGCTCAGGAGCAGTGTGGGCAGCAGGACAAGAGAGGTTCTTCTGCCCCTGTGCTCAGCACTGCTCAGGCCACCCCTTGAGTGCTGTGTCCAGTTCTGGGCTCCTCCATTGAAGAGAGATGTTGAGGTGCTGGAAGGTGTTTGGAGAAGGGCAGCAAGGCTGGGGAGGAGCCTGGAGCACAGCCCTGTGAGGAGAGGCTGAGGGAGCTGGGGGTGTGCAGCCTGCAGAAGAGGAGGCTCAGGGCAGAGCTCATTGCTGTCTGCAGCTACCTGAAGGGAGGCTGTAGCCAGGTGGGGTTGGGCTCTGCTGCCAGGCAGCCAGTAACAGAAGAAGGGGACGCAGCCTCAAGCTGTGCCAGGGCAGGTCTGGGCTGGATGTTAGGAGGAAGTTGTTGGCAGAGAGAGTGATTGGCATTGGAATGGGCTGCCCAGGGAGGTGGTGGAGTCACGGTGCCTGGAGGTGTTCAAGCAAAGCCTGGATGAGGCACTTAGTGCCATGGTCTGGTTGACTGGATAGGGCTGGGTGCTAGGTTGGGCTGGGTGAGCTTGGAGTTCTCTTCCAACCTGCTCAGTTCTATGATTCTATGATTCCTTGGGTGAATCACTTGGCTACTGTTGGTCATGTCATTAAAACAGGGAGATACTTTCCCTTGGGATGAGAAGCTTTTGGGGAATCCTGTATGAAGATGACTTTTGCAGATTGTTTTGTGTGATCATGATGAAAAAATGGCCCTGCAGTGACAACAGGATGAGAGGGCACAGTGACCAGGCATGTCTGGGGTGAGGGAAGTCATGCAGAAAGAAGAGTCGCGGTGACATTGCAGCCACCTGCAGCCCTGTTCCAGGCATCGTCACAGCCCGGTCTTGTCACTGTCACTCTGACATTGTGATTTGCTGGTGTGCAGCTGTATCCTGCAGCCCAGAGATTGCTTACCTAGCAATGCCTGCCTGTCTGTAACCAGGTAGCTACATAAGCAACCTTTTGTTCCGCGTCTGGTTCAGAGGTTGAGCTCAGTGTGAGGCAGCAGGACGTTACCTGCCGTGCATTCCTTCCCTTTGGAAATTCAGGAAGGATGCTAGGTTGATAACCTGGGTCATCATCAGGAAAGGGTTTAGCATGGGAAGTAGAAGAAACTGGAGGCAAAGGAGACAACCCTTCCTTCCCATGCACTGGGATCTGTAAAGTCATTTCACCACAGGCTCCGCAGCGAGGAGCAAAATCCATTTCCCAACTCTTTAGGACTCTGGGTCTGTAGAAGCCTCAGGCATGGAAATGAGGGAACCTGTTTACAGGTTCCTGTTTACACAGTGTGCTGCTGCCATTCTGGCAGGTTTGACCTGCCCTGGAAGCAGAACAGATAGGTGAGGAGCTCGTAGGCATGTGACTGCAGACCACATGTGCCAACCTTCCTTTTTGTGTGTAACAAAGACATAAAAGTTAAAGCAGAAACGTGGCTGATTGTGCTGAATTATTACTCCAAGATAGATTCATCAAATCTCCCAGCTGTATAAGACAGGGCTTACTAATGAAGTTCCCTATCAAAAAGAAAAGCCTAATTTTGATTTGGCTTAGGTAATGAACTTCTTTTTCCTGGTGTGATTATCTGCATGGGGTGGCTAAAAGAGTAGCAAGAGAGAGTGCGCTCACAGAAGCATTATGCAAAATGTCTTTTGTCTCTTTTTGCTGGGATATATTAAATTTTCAATGTAGTCTATGTAATATAAAATTATGATAATGACTTTTGGCCCACTGTGAAGGCAGCTTGCTGGTCCTGAGCATGTGTGTCTGGCTTGAGCACTAGGATACACTGTGGGAGTTGCCTTTTCTATTAACAAACCTCTAGATACCTAATGATGAATTTTCTTTCACCAAATGTTCTCCTTTTGTCTAAAATACAAGCATTTCCTAAATTGCTTTTGAGAAAAACAAGAGAGGCAGAGAGGTCTGTGGCACTGACAAGGGATGCTGAAACAAAGCAAGGGTTTCAGTTAGCATCATTCTGGCAATTAGAAGCCAGCCAAAAGGTTGATTCCTGTGATAGTGAAAATATTTACTGTTTTATTGAAATAAAGGCTGGCATCGTGTTAGTGGAGGAACAAATGGAGCAATTTGCTCATAAAATGTCAGTGCAAGCTCAGGAGTATGGAACTTGACAGCTGAATTCATTGCAGGTAATTGGAGCAACTTTTGCTGCCTGTAGTCTCTTCAGTAACAGTGAAATCTTCTTCCTCTTCCACCCTTTTCTCCCATTCCTCATCAAAACCAGCACAAGCAGAGAGAAAACTTGGAGGTGTTCTCTTCTTCTTCTTCTTTTTTTTTTGAATATTATCATTTATTAAATGTGAGGACAGAGTCTGCTCAGCAGGGCTGCTGATGACACCAACCTGCAGGCTGTGCAGCCATCCAGCGAGACCTGGACAGACAGAGCTGGGCACGAGGAACCAAATGAGGTTCAACAAGGACAAGTGCAGAGTCCTGCATCTGGGGAGAGATAATAAACTGCACCAGTAGAGTCTGGGAGGTGATCTACTGGAGAGCAGCCCTGTGGAGAGGGACCTGGCAGTGCTGGTGGAGTCATCCATGGCACAGCAATGTGCCCTTGTGGCCAAGAGGGCCAATGGGATCCTGGGGTACATTAAGTAGAGTGTGTCCAGCAGATCAAGGGAGGTTCTCCTTCCCCTCTACCTGCTCTGGTGGGACCTCATCTTGAGTACTGCCTTCACTTTTGGGCTCCCTGGTTTAAGAGGGACAGGGATCTGCTGGAGAGAGTCCAGCAGAGAGCTATGAGGATGATGATGGGACTGGAGCACTGCCTGATGAGGAGAAGCTGAGGGACCTGGGGCTGCTGAGTCTGGAGAAGAGAAGACTGAGAGGGGATTTAAACAATGTTTATAAGTATCTGAGGGCTGGGGGTCAGGAGGTGGGGACAGGCTCTGCTCACTGCTCCCTGGGATAGGACAAGGAGCAATGGATGGAAGCTGCAGTGCCAGAGCCCTGGCACAGGCCTCTGGGCAGCCTGCTCTAGTTGGAGGTGTGCCTGCTGCCTGTGGGGGTGGGGGTTGGATAAGATGACCTTTGAGGGTCCCTTCCAACTTGATACAGCCTGTGAATCTGTCATACTCGTGGGGGTGAGATTTGAAGAGAGGGATGAGCTGCAGCACTCCTTTAACTCTGGACCATTTTCAGTCCGTTGCCATTAGCAGGGTGGTTGCCATTGCATAGATGGCAAAGATGGGTCTGATCCTGCCACCCAGAAGTCCTTGTCTGCAGACAAAAAGATCTTCCCTCCCCAGCCCAGAGCAGCTCTGCAGGATCTGGCCCATATTGTTCCACCCTGTCATATTATTTAGGTGATTATTCTTCTGAGTTTCCCAGGAGAGCTGAGCTGCCCCGCAAGGCAGCTCCAGCCGGTAGCTCTCAGTGGCCTGTGTCAGGGGAAGGGCAGTGCTGGGGATATTTCCATACCTGATGATCACAACAGAATCCTCCTTGCCTCCTGCCTGCTTCCCTCCAGTTGATTTTAATTGGTAAACCAGGTTAGTTACCAAGGAACCACTTTGCTTTTGCAGGATATTTCGGATTGCTTTATAGCAAAATCTGAGGGGGGGGGGGGAAATAATGGAAGTAGAACGCAGTGGAATAATAAAAACAAAAGCTTCATTTTTCATTTTCTGGTCCTACAGAGAGCCAACATAACCTTTAGTGGATTAAGAGCAAATCTCTCCAGCAATGGAATCAAACCTTCTTCTCTTCTAAGCAAAGAATCTATTGCAGGGTCTGCATTAAATAAAAGCTCTGTGAATATCTGAGACCACCTTAGCAGATCTAAAGGTTGGGAATGTGTGCAATTAATTAATTAAATGGTTAGAGAGTATAGCTGGGAGCAGTGTAAGCCTTGCAATTCTTTGACCCTTCTTTCTCCTTAGCCCTTATTGCTGTAAATGAAGACATCCAGGAATGGTGCCTGCCTTTCACTGCTTTAGGGTTTAGGTTTCCTGGTGACTGAGAGCTGGGTGTTTTCAGCCTGGAGAAGAGAAGGCTCAGGGGAGACCTCATCACCATGGACCAGTACATAAAGAGTGGCTACCAGAAGGGATGGAGATTTCTGGGTGTGTCTACCCTGGGAGCTGAGTATGGCATGATTCAGGCTGCTTTCCTTACACATCTCCTGGTTTTCCCCTGACAAGTTTATAACACTGATGACAAAGAAGAACCTTGCAGTGCTGTGCAAAAAGAGATGCAGACAGGCTGGAAGGTGTCCAGAGAAGGGCCAGGAGAGTGATCAGAGCACTGACAGCCCTGCCAGATGAGGAGAGGCTGAGAGCTGGGTTTGTTCAGCATGGAGAAGAGAAGGCTCAAGGCAGAGCTCATCACCATGGACCAGTACATAAAGGGAGGCTGCCAGCAGGATGGAGACTCCCTTTGTACAAGGAGTGCTGTGGCAAAGCCAAGGGGTGATGGGGACAAGTTACTGCTGGGGACATTCCATGGGGCTGCAGAAGGAAATGTTTGCCCCTGGGAACAGAACTGGAATCATCTCCCAAGGGGAGCAGGGGAGTGCCCTGCATGGGGCAGTCTGAAGGCTCAGCTTGGCAGGGTGCTGGCCCAGCTCAGCTCAGCTCTGCTGTGAGCTGGAAAGGTCAGAGCAGGTGATCCTTGGGGTCCCTTCCAGCCTGGCACTCTGAGACTCTGTGATAATTAGGCCCTTGATGTGTTCCAGTGTGATCTGCTCCAGGTGATCCTGCTCTGGCAGGGGGGGCTGGACCAGATGGTCTTTCGAGGTCCCTTCCAGCCCCTGACATTCTGTGGTTCTATGACTCTCCCTCTCAGCCACACAACCAACCTCTCAGCGTCTGCTGTTTCTTTGTCACTGCCAGTAATCTCCTCCTGTAATCTTTATTAAACCAGTCCTCCAGCCCCTGTGAGAACCATTCCCTATCTCTAACTACTCAGATTTCCCTCAAAAATGAATCCTGAATCCTTGGGAGGCATATGGCTTTCTACCACAGGTGTCATGCCCTTTGAGGCTGCCTTCTGCATAGCAATGGCTGCGGATCGATGAGGGAGCTTGAAGGCTCTAAGAAATGAGTCTGCTGGAAGTTCGAAGGGTGGAAGGCTCCAGGATGTAATGAGGTTATGTCTGTGCTGCTCTTGCTTTCCTACTGGGCAGGAGGCAACGTCCTGCTCTGCTCACACAGCCAAAACAAACCACTGTTCTTTTGGTCTCTACCCAAGCTCCCATATGTTACCACTTGGTTGGGGTTTGGGTTTAGGTCCTCCCCCCCACCCCTTTTTTTAGTTGCAGCACTTAGGTAAATGCTGAATGGATCAGACTATGTGAGGTTATGTTCAAATGGCAGAAAGAACAATTTTTGGCAGCCATCTTCTGTGTTTTTATCCTTAATTCTGTGTCTGTATTCTATCAGCTGAAGTAGGCAGCAGCAGATGAACAGAAACTTCCCTGCCTTCCTTTTACTTCAGGAAAGTAAAACTGGGCAGCTTCAGAGCAAGTGGCTGTGCTGCAGTTGGAGCAGGCTGGCAACAGCAAAGTGATTGTTGAAAATGGTTTTACCTGGTGGTGTCTCACACAAGGCACAGTGATTCCATCACTGTCCCTGGAGGTGTTCAAGAAAAGATTGGATGAGGCACTTGGTGCCATGGTCTAGTTGACTGGACAGGGCTGGGTGCTAGGTTGGACTGGATGAACTTGGAGATCGCTTCCAACCTGGTTGATTTTATGATTCTATGATTCTAATCCCATAGATAACTTTTGGTGTCCAAAGCCCTTTTTTTTGCTTTGTTTTCTGGTGTTTTGGTGGTGTTGTTTTTTTCCCTCCTTTTCTTCACTTGTCCTTCAGATCATTTTGCTATGAGATTGACTCTGTAGTTTTAGATCCCGCTAAGTCTTAAATTCAAGATCCTTTAGATCATGTCCCCATCACAGATGCTTGCACAGCAAATGTGTTCAGTTCACATACAGAAATGATTGGATCTGTGTAACATGCTTTGCCTTTTCAGAATGCAGAGCTTCAACTTATTCTGCCCCTTTGCTCTGCTCTGCAGACCACACCTCAAATATTGCATCCAGTTGTGGTGTCCCCAGCATAAGAGGGACACAGAGCTGTTGGAGTGAGTCCAGAGGAGGCCATAAAGATGATCCAAGGGCTGGAGCAACTCTGCTATGAGGACAGGCTGAGGGAGCTGGAGGTGTTCAGCCTGGAGAGGAAAAGACTCCAGGGAGACTTCACTGCAGCTTTACAATACCTGAAGGGATTGTGCAGGAAGGCTGCAGAGGGACTTCCCTGAGGGCATCTAGAGACAGGCCAAGGGGGAATGGTTTGAAGCTAAGGGAGAGCAAGGTAAGACTGGAGCCAGAGAAGAAGTTCTTCAGTATGAAGGTGGTGAGATTCAAGCAGGTTGCCCAGAGCGGTCATGGATATCCTCTCCCTGGAGGTGCTTAAGGCCAAGCTTAATGAGGCCTTGACCAGCCAAATCTAGTTAAGAGGTGTCCCTGTCCATGGCAGGGGGGTTGGAGTAGATGATCTGTGAGATACCTTCCAACCTAAGCCATTCTGTGATTCTTAGCATTTCTCTGTGTAAGGAGATCTCATAGTGGAGTGGGAGGCTTTCCCCTCCTTAATCCATGGTCCATGCACTCCCTGAAGACAGTCCTGGTCTCTTGCTTCTGACTGGGGTATTAGCAGAGACCCAGGTCTGCAGAGCTCTCTTCAAACCCTCTGGCTGGGGCACTAGTGTGTTTGTATTAATGTGTCTCCTGTTCTTGTGAGTAAATGGCTGGCATTTGGGTTTTGTTGGTCTGCCAGCCAAACTATGAAGTGGTAATTGAGTCTGTTTTAAAGTGGAATGCTTTAGACAGTGCTTTAATTGTACTCCAGCCAATTCCATAAACACACACTCCAGGATTAAGTTATTTTCTGCTGTAAGCACTTGTGCAGAATCCATTTGGGTTGTGTTACAGAATCACAGAGTCACAGAACTCCTTAGATTGGAGAAGCCCTTCAAGTTCATCCAGTCCAATCATTAGTTTCACACTGACAAGTCTTTGACTAACCCAAATCCCTCAGCACAACATCTCATCACTGTGAATGGCTATGCTTGGAAAGGACCACCAGGAGCAGCCACTCCAACCTTCATCCCAGCAGCCTTCATCACCAGACCATAGCTTCAAGCACCACAGCCACTCTCCTTTTAAACACCTCCAGGGATGATGACTCCACCACCTCCCTGGGCAGCCTGTTCCAGTGCCTGACCACCTGCTCAGCAAAGAACTTCCTCCCAACATCCAATCTAAACCTCCCCTGACACAACTTGAGGCCATTTCCTCTTGTCCTATCATTAGTAATTGGGGAGAAGAGACCAGCTCCAGCCTCACTGCAACCTCCTTTTAGGTAGCTGTAGAGGGCAATAAGGTCCCCTCTCAGCCTCCTCTCCTCCAGACTAAACACCCCCAGCTCCCTCAGCCCCTCCTCACAGGTCATGTTTGCCAGACCTCTCCCCAGCCTCATCACCCTTCTCTGCACCACTCCAGCACCTCAGTGTCCCTCCTATACTGTGGTGACCAAAACTGGGCACAGTACTGAAGGTGTGGCCTCATGAGTGCTGAGTGTTTAGTAACTTTGCTCCATTTGTCTTTAACAAAAAAAAAGGAACAAGAAAAAAAATCCCCCCAACTCCTTCCTCCCTCTTGGCCACTTTTAGAGGACGGAGCAGGTACCCAGCTTTAAAAGTGATCTCATCGCTGTCGTGGTCAGCTTCAGCCTGGACGTGAGGAGAAAGTTGTTCAGCATGAGAGTGGTGAGAACCTGGAATGGGTTGCCCCATATCAGCTTCCAGTAGCTGAAGGGGGCTACAAGAAAGCTGGGGAGGGACTTTTTAGGATGTCAGGTAGTGATAGGACCTGGGGAAATGGAACAAAGCTGGAGATGGGGAGATTCAGGCTGGAGGTGAGGAGGAAGTTGTTGAGCATGAGAGTGGTGAGAGGCTGGAATGGGTTGCCCAGGGAGGTGGTTGAGGCCCCATGGCTGGAGGTGTTTAAGGCCAGGCTGGCTGAGGCTGTGGGCAGCCTGCTCTAGGGTAGGGTGTCCCTGGGCATGGCAGGGGGTTTGGAACTGGCTGGTCCTTGTGGTCCCTTCCAACCCAGATTGATTCTATGATTCTATGATTCTGCAGTCGGATTGGCTTTGGCCCTCTCTGCTCCCTCCATCCCTGCGTGCAGAACATCTCCTGTATTATCACACCCAGTTTTCTGCCTCTTCCAGATGATTTAACTGAAGTGATGCTATGGAGGATATGCTGACTGGCACTTTTCCCATGCTTAATGTGTTAACAAAAGCCAATAGTGTCAGTTCTAACAGTTTTAGTTAAATTCCCAGGAGGCTCTTAACAAACGTTGAAACCTCTGCCATGTCTTACCCTGACAGATTCCCTGCCGTCACTGCACACTTAAAATAAATGTCATCCCCAATCAAAAAGTTCACATTTTTTTCTGACAATATAATTTGTTACTTTGTTCCTGTTTTATCTCTTTCTCTTCAGCACAATAATCCAAGGATGCAGCATATAGAACCATAGAGCTGCCGAGTCAGCTCGGTTGGAAAAAGCTCTTTAAGATCATCCAGCCCCAACCATTCTCCAACTCTGCCCGAGGCTGGGGCTAAACCATGGTCCTCAGTGTCACATTTCTGCCTCTCTTAACTGCTTCCAGGGATGGGGATTCAACCACCTCCCTGGGCAGCCTGTTCTAGTCCCTGACAATCCTTTTAGGGAAGAAGTTTGTCATAATACCCAACCTGTACCCCCGCCCCGGTGCAACTTGAGGCCATTTTCTCTTACCCTGTCACTTGTTACTTGGGAGAAGAGACCAAACTCTACCTTGCTTCAGCCTCCTTACAAGGAGCTGTGAAGAGCAATGAGGAATGGAGAGAAGCTGGAGA
Organism: Tricholaema leucomelas; assembly: GCA_013400475.1. NCBI lineage: Eukaryota > Metazoa > Chordata > Aves > Piciformes > Lybiidae > Tricholaema lacrymosa > Tricholaema leucomelas. The sequence continues at coordinate 101,244 of WAAF01009805.1, read as the reverse complement.
TGGGTAGGTTGAGACTGGAGGTGAGGAGGAAGTTGTTCAGCCTGAGAGTGGTGAGAACCTGGAATGGGTTACCCAGGGAGGTGGTTGAGGCCCCATTCCAGGAGGTGTTTAAGGTCAGGCTGTATGAGGCTCTAGCCTGCCTGATCTGTGATAGGGGAGCTAGATGATCCTTGTGGTCCCTTCCAACCCTGACTGATTCTATGATTCTATGATTCTAGGTCTCCCCTCAGCCTCATTTTCTCCAGATTAAGCAATTACACTTCCCTCAGCTGCTCCTCACCAGACCTCTTCTCCAGATGTTACTTCTTGAAAGCATTTTTCACTCTCTTGTATTGTTAGGCCTGGAAGCATGGAAGCAAGTGCTGGAAATGGCCCCTTCCTGGGACTCAGTGCAAAAGGAAGTCTCCTTACGGGGGAATGTGGAAGATGAATTGTGCCTCTTCGGGCTAGGTGGCAGTAACCCAACGTGCCTGGAGGTGTGCTGAGCGGTGGCACAGACGCACCTCATGTGTAACACACAGTGAGCTGTTAGCAACCAGTTCCACAGGCTTGGAGTGATGCACATGGAGCAGGAATCACAGAGTAACAGAATTAACCAGGTTGGAAAAGACCTCTAAGATCATTGAGTCCAACCTATCACCTAACACCTTCTAATTAACTAAAAACCATGGCACTAAGTGCCTCATCCAGCCTCTTCTTAAACACCTCCAGGGACGGTGACTCCACCACCTCCCTGGGCAGCCCATTCCAGTGCCAATCACTCTTGCTGGGAAGAACTTCTTCTTGACATCCAGCCTAAACCTGCCCTGGCACAGCTTGGGACTGCGTCCTCTTGTTCTGTCTTTCAAAGCTCATCCAGTTCCAACCCTCCACCATAGGCAGGGACACCTCCCACTAGAACAGATCACTCAAGGCCTCATCCAACCTGGACTTGAACACCTTCAGGGAGAATACAATAGAATAGATTCAACCAGGTTGGAAGAGACCTCCGAGCTCGTCCAGCCCAACCTAGCACCCAGCCCTAGACAGTCAACCAGACCATGGCACTAAGTGCCCCAGCCAGGCTTGGCTTCAACACCTCCAGATATGATGATTCCTCCACCTCCCTGGGCAGCCCATTCCAATGCAAGAACTTTCTCCTAACATCCAGCCTAGACCTCCACTGGCACAAACTGGGACTGTGTCCCCTTGTTCTGTCCCTGGTTGCCTGGCAGCAGAGCCCAACCGCACCTGGCTACAGCCTCCCTTCAGGTAGTTGCAGAGGGCAATGAGGTCTGCCCTGAGCCTCCTCTTCTCCAGGCTGAACCTCAGCCTTTCCACTCTTGGAAAGCTTGCTCAAAGGTAGTTGTTTTCCAGCGGGCAGGGGAGGGAAGCCCACAGAGGGGTACTCCCTAGGCTACCCTTGGCTGTACACTGGAGCTTCGAGTTGGCTGCGAGCGCGGGCGGCTCTGCGGAGAGCAGGCTCTTTGTGTGCAGCAGCATCTCTTTGATCTAACCTGTGCAAGCCTTTCTGGCCAGACAGTAGGCAGAGTTTTTTTAATTATTGCATTCTAGGTACAATTGGCAACTCTCTCTTTTCCTCCCTCCCTCCCTCTCGCCGTGTCTGTCGCGCTCAGAGACGGAGCGAGGTGGCTTTCACAGCAGCTGGTTAATTTCCCTGGCTTCACACTACTGTTTAATGATCCGTTTCTCCTGTGCCACCTCTCTCATCTACTGAAAGATAGGTACAAATTGTACCTATAAAAATTATAATACAGCTCCGGATTAGCTTTGTTTTTTTTCAGGTTGTGATCATCTGAACTGAGGTTTTAATATTCTTCCCCTGCAGAACTCTTCAGAAATAGCCCAGGATCAATCATTGAATCAATGTGTCCTACCCACAGCCCTTTCTTTTGTTTTTTGTTTTTGGTGCAAGGGGTTTTGCATCTGGGGCATTTGGCAGCCTTTCAGGTGGTTGGTTGTTTTTGAAAGTGGAAGATAAATCCCATGGAGGTATCATCCAAACAACCTTCTGGCCACTGAGCCAGCCTGCAAACCATTGCAAATGGCCAGATACATTTGGCAGGGATGGCCAGCAGGCTGCAGCTGGCTCTGGGCACCTCAGAAGACCTTGTAGCACTTGGATGTGCTGGAAAGAGGTGAGTAACAAAATAGCTGTGAAGGAAGGATGCAGAAAGAGTTAATCCTTCCTCAGAGCAGAGAGATCAAGGCAGAGATTTCTTACTGATGAAGGCAGAGACTTCTTAAAGTTGTCCCCTGCCCTGGGTTATGCTCCTAGCAGTGGTGGGTAATAGGAAGGGGAAAGTGTCACCCACACCTAGTGAATTGCTGTCTTACCTCTCAGAGTGGTCCCTAAAATCAGGCATGATGGATTTTATACAAGACCCAGAGGGATGCTTACATCACCACTCACTCCTTGCTAAGTTCCTTCCAGGGCTAAGCTGCACGCCCCCCAACAGGAGCTGCCAATCTTTTGCCTTCAAAGAGTGCCCAAAACTGTGTTTAAAATGCCTCAATGTATGGCAGAGCCTGTGAATTTTCTTTTTCCATTTCCCCTGTAGTCTCTAAGTGGAGGATATTTGGAACCAAACCCAGCGACCAAAGAAAGCTATGTCTTCACAACCCAACCACCAAACAGAACTGTTACTTCACAGAAGCAGGGCAAATCTTGGGGGCATTTTAGAGGGGATGTTCAAAATAAATACTCTTAGGGATCATCTAGTTCCAACCTCCCTGCCATGGGCAGGGACACCCTACCCTAGAGCAGGCTGCCCACAGCCTCAGCCAGCCTGGCCTTAAACACCTCCAGCCATGGGGCCTCAACCACCTCCCTGGGCAACCCATTCCAGCCTCTCACCACTCTCAGGCTCAACAACTTCCTCCTCACCTCCAGCCTGACTCTCCCCACCTCCAGCTTTGCTCCATTCCCCTTAGTCCTGTCATTACCTGGTAGCCTTAAAAAGGCTATAAAATATAATAAATCATCAACCCCAAACAAAAAAGCAGAGAGAGGAGTGCCAGTGCAGTCAAAGAAAGGTTGCACATTTGGAGCTGCAGATTTTAATTCAGCTGGAAGCCTCCTCTTGAGTATTACGACAGAGTTTAAAGGGACCTCCATAATGATTGATATTCAGTAGATTTTCATGTGTTTTCAAAGTTTCTTTCTTAAAGCAAAGCCATTCACGTGCCTGATTAGTAAGCAGAGAGCAACCCTTCTTGAAAGCTGTGCTGGGGAGCTGGGGAATTAGCGTAATGTTGAGAAATGTCTTGGACAGAGGGGGTTGGAAGGGAAGGTAGGGCGGTCTTGGCATCATAGAATGGTTCAGGTTGGAAGGGAGCTCAAAGCTCAGTCAGTTGCAAGCCTCTATGGCAGGGACACCTCCCACTAGAACAGGTTGCTCAAGACCTCATCCATCCTGGTCCTGAAAGCCTTCAGGGAGGTTGTGGAGCACCGAATCACCGAATGCGATCTTTGATTGCATTCGGTGATTCGGTGCTCCACAACCTCCCTGGGCAACCTGTGCCAGTGTCTCCTCACCCTCACTGCAAAGAACCCTTTCCTAACATCTAGTTTCAATCTCCCCTCTGCCAGTTCAAACCCATTCCTTATCATTCTGTCATTACAAGACCTTGTCAATAGTCCCTCCCCAGCCCTCCTGTAGCCTTCAGATACTGGAAGGCCACTCCAAGGTCTCCTCCAAGCCTTCTCTTTCCGTGCTGAAGAGCCCCAGCTTTTGTAGCCTGTCCTCAAAGCAGAGGTGCTCCAATCTTCTGAGCAGGAATATACCAGAGAGTCCTCTTCCTGAGTAACAGGCACTGGATCTTCTGCTACAAGCACTGAATCACAGTTTGGAGAATTTAGTCACTGGGTTTGAAGTCTTCTCCCAGCTAGCATGTGTGAGGCCATCTCTAAATGCCACCTTTGTAAATCAAGTGAATGGAGGAGAAATTTCAGGCAGGTAGCCACATGTTTTAGGAGGAAATTAAGTTGGCTGTAGGTAACAGACATCAGAGCCATCATAGAAGGCAAGACAGGACCAGGACAGTGGAGAAAGATGTCCAAAGGGAGCCCAAAGCGATACCATTAGCCATAAAGCAACTGACAGTGGGAACTGATTTCACAGAAGTCATTCTCCCGTTGTGAGTTTCATACTTGTCCTTCTCAGTTGCCTAGGGGAAATCTCACACCAGTGACTCCTCCCATCCTCATCTTCATTTTGCAGTGTAAGAGTAAGATAAAACCATCTACAACTGATCCCTGCTGACCTCTCCTCTCAAGATGCCCTGCTCTGCTTCCTCCTGCCATGAGAGCCAAAAGCATTTCAGTTCTTCTCTTCCCCCAGCAGCCCCACCAGGATCCATGTCCTTGATGTCCTTTTTCAGAGCTACACAGTGCAAACAGAGGAGTTTCTCTGTGCACCCCTTTCAGCCTGCAGCATGGCTATTTGGACTGGGAAAGCATTCTGCTACTGATCCCAAAATTGGGGCTGCCACTGGTGTCAGGATAGAGCCTTAAGACATCTCCTTCCCTTTTGGCCTGTGTGCATACCTGCCCTGCTAGTCAGTAAAGCCAAAACCAGAAGACACTGCCTAATGAAAGCACTGCAGAGTTAGGAAAACCCTCTGCGGTCCAACCACATGAACAATGCTAGGATAAATTTTGCTTGTCTGAAATCATAGAATCTTAGAATGGTAGGGTTGGAAATGACCTCCACAGATCAAGTCCAAAGGTGATGCCAAAGCAGCGTCACCTAGGGAAAGGAAGGTATCCATATGAGTCTCGAAGGTCTCCAGAGAAGGGGATGAGTGTATGGCACTACCAGAGTCCATTTCTTGTTCTTCCCTGTCTGTTTTGAGCTGTGTCTGTGACTCCACGTGGGTCAGAAACCTTCCCAACAGCTTCAGTGGGCTTGTGGTTGCAGCATATCAGGGCAGTGCAGGTTGTGTCTTTGATCAGCCACAGCCATGCTGCCTGGCAGGCACTGCTGCTGTGTGATACAGCCAGCTCAGCACGCATGGCTTGCTAAGACACCTACCTTCAGCAGTCTCTCAGCTTCTTTGTGCTTACTTACCCTTCTCAGGCTCAACCTGCCTTTTCTCCTTGGAAAAAGTGATGATTTTCAGTGTAGTTGGGGCCATGTGGTGGGGATGCTTTAATGAATATAGAAAACAACATAGGCTGTGTGGCTTTTTCCAGATGTCAGCACTTTGTGGGGGTCTGTTATCAGTGGAATGGTATTTGCAGTATTCCATCAGTAACTTCACTCATCAGTAGGATAACATAGCTGCACACAAATCCTACTACCCAGACAGAGATGTACAAGAAGTGAATGCTTAGTCAAAGGCACAGAGATAAATGTTGTCTGCAAACAGCACCACGCAGAACACACGTTGCAGGGTATTACATCACAAGAAAGACATGGAGCTGTTGGAGCAGGTCCAGAGGAGGCCAGAATAAGGAGGACATCAGACTGCTAGAGTGTGTCCAGAGAAGGCCCATGAAGATGCTCAGGGGGCTGGAGAACCTCCTCTATGGGGACAGGCTGGGAGAGTTGGGGCTGTTCAGCCTAAAGAAGAGAAGGCTCCAGGGAGACCTTAGAGCAATCTGCCAGTACCTGAAAGGGGGCTGCAGGAGAGCTCCAGGGGAGACTTTTGGTAAGGGCTGGGAGTGGTAGGATGAGAAGGAAAGGGTTTGAGCTGGCAGAGGGGAGACTGAGACTGGAGATTAGGAAGAAATTCTTGACAGCGAGGGTGGTGAGACATAGGTTGCCCAGGGAGGTTGTGGATGCCCCCCCTGGAGGTGTTGGTTGGATGAGGCCTTGAGCAAGTTGTTCTGGTGGAAGGTGTCCCTGCCTATTGCAGGGGATTGGAGCTGGATGATCTTTAAGGTTCCTTCTAACGCAAATCATTCTGTGATGCTATGGTACAAAAACTTCACAGAGGTCATTTTCAACCTATTTTCTCGACTGCAAGAGGGCACAGCAGCTCTGATCCCCAGCTCATGTTTGTAAGACTGTGTTCCAACTAAGATTACCAATAAGAATCATAGGACCATAGAATGGCCTGGGTTGGAAAAAGGACCTCCAAAAGTCATCCAGTCCAACCCTACTCTGCAGTCAGCAAGGACATCCTCAACTAGACCAGGTTGCCCAGAGCCCTGTCGAGCCTACCTTCATCTGAATGGAATAGAATAATAGAATAGAATCAACCAGGTTGGAGGAGACCTCCAAGATCATCCAGCCCAACCTAGCACCCAGCCCTATCCAGTCAACTACACCATGGCACTAAGTGCCTCATCCAGTCTCTTCCTGAACACCCCCAGGGATGGTGACTCCACCACCTCCCTGGGCAGCCCATTCCAATGCCAATCACTCTCTCTGCCAACAACTTCCTCCTAACATCCAGTCTATACTTCCCCCGGCACAACTTGAGACTGTGTCCCCTTGTTCTGTTGCTGGTTGCCTGGGAGAAGAGCCCAACCCCAGCTGGCTACAACCTCCCTTCAGGTAGCTGCAGACAGCAATGAGCTCTGCCCTGAGCCTCCTCTTCTGCAGGCTGCACACCCCCAGCTCCCTCAGCCTGTCATAGGGTTTGTGTTCCAGGCCCCTCACCAGCTTTGTTGCCCTTCTCTGTACACCTTCCAGCACTTCAACATCTCTCTTGAATTGAGGAGCCCAGAACTGGACACAGTACTCAAGGTGTGGCCTGACCAGACCTTGAATCTGGAAGTGGAAAACATCCTAGCACCCATGACAATTTCTTTTCAAGATCCTGGCTGCTGTTCCTTTCCCTCACTTGCTGTTCATGCTGTTATTGTTGCTTTCTCCTTGCTCTGTGTTCTTCAGTTTTCAAGCAGCAGGAAAGAAAAACATCTCCCTTAATTTACTCTGACTTTTGCCTGAGTAACTAATGCATTGCATCCTGTGAAATCTATTAAAGCCCTGCACACCTGCAACAGGGAGAGTGTGGGGAAACAGATTCACTCTGTAGAGAATGGTTTTGACTAGGGTGCAGCATTTGGACACACAGATGGATGTGCTTATATACACGCTGACGTGGAATCAATGAATGATGGATTCATGGGCTCCTAGAATCATGGAATCATAGAACCATGGAATTGTGGATTCATAGAATCATGGAATTGTAGAATCATGGATTCATAAAAGCATAGAATAGTGGAATCATGGAATTGTGGAATCATGGCATTGTAGAATCATGGAATCATAAAAGCAGAGAATTGTGCAATCATAGAATCCTGGAATCATAGAATCCTAGAATCAGGGAATCATGGAATAGTGGAATCATAGAAACAAGGAATCATAGAGTCATGGAATTGTAGAATCATGGCATCCTAGAAACATGGAATCATAGAAACAGGGAATCATAGAATTATAGCATTGTGGAATCATAGAGTCATGGAACCAGAGAATCATAGAATCCTAGAATCATGGAATTGGAGAATCATGGTACCCTAGAAACATGGAATCATAGAATCATGGAATCAGAGAATCCTAGAATCATGGAATTGGAGAATCATGGTACCCTAGAAACACAGAATCATAGAATCATGGAATCAGAACTGTAGAATTGTGGACTCATTAAATCAGGGAATAATAGAACCATGGGATCATGGAATCAGAGAATCATAGAATCCTAGAATCATGGAATTGTAGAATACTGGTATCCTAGAAACAGGGAATCATAGAATCATAGCATTGTGGAATCAGAGAATCATAGAATCCTAGATTCATGACATTGTAGAATCATGGTATTCTAGAAGCATGGAATCCTAGAAACAGGGAATCATAGAATCATAGAATTATAGCATTGTGGAATCTTAGAATCATGGAATCCTAGAATCACAGTATCCTAGAAACACAGAATCATAGAATCATGGAATGGTTTAGGTTGGAAGGGACCTCAAGGATCATCCAGCTCCAACCCCCTGCCATAGGCAGGGACACCTCCCACTAGAGCAGGCTGCTCAAGGCCTCATCCAGCCTGGCCTTAAATGCCTCCAGGGAGGAAGCAGCCACAACCTCCCTGGGCAATCTGTGCCAGTGTCTCACCACCCTCACTGTAAAGAACTTCCTCCTAACATCCAGTCTAAATCTCCCCTCTGCCAGTTCAAACCCATTCCCCCTCGTCCTGACATTCCCAGACCTTGTCAATAGTCCCTCCCCAGCCTTCCTGTAGGCTCCCTTCAGATACTGCAAAGCCACTCTAAGGTCTCCTCGAAGCCTTCTCTTCTCCAGGCTGCAGAGCCCCAACTCTCTCAGCCTGTCCTCAGAGCAGAGCTGCTGCAGCCCTCTGA
>WAAF01009805.1:42194-92896 GCA_013400475.1 Tricholaema leucomelas | reverse complement strand
GGGCCCACCTCTGCAGCCTGTCCAGGTCCCTCTGGATGGCATCTCTGCCCTCCAGCAAGCCAACTGTGCCACACAGCTTGGTGTCATCTGCAGACTTGCTGAGGGTGCACTCAATTCCTCTGTCCATATCACTGACAAAGATGTTACAGAGCACTGGGCCCAGCACTGACCCCTGAGGAACACCACTTGGCACCGGTCGCCAGGTGGACATTGTGCCATTGATCACCACTCATAGACTCATGGCATCAGAACTGTAGAATTGTGGACTCAGAGAATCATAGAATTGTGGAATCAGAGAATCATGGTATCCTAGAAACATGGAATCATGGAATCATGGAATCATAGAAACAGGGAATCATGGAATCATAGAATCATAGAATTACAGCATTGTGGAATCATAGAATCATGGAATCATAGAGTCATAGAATTCTGGAATCATGTAACCCTATAATCATGGTATCCTAGAAACATGGAATCATAGAATCATGGAATCATAGAATCATGGAATCATAGAATCATAGAATTACAGCATTGTGGAATCATAGAATCGTGGAATCATAGAATCAAGGAATCAGAGAGTCATAGAATCCTGGAATCATGGAATCTTAGAATCATGGTATCCTAGAAACACAGAATCATAAAATCATGGAATCACAGCTGTAGAATTGTGGACTCATAGAATCAGGGAATAATAGAAACATAAAATTGTGGAATCATGAAATCAGGGAATCATAGAATCAGGGAATGAGAACTGTGGAATTGTGGACTCATAGAGTCATGGAATCATAGAATTGTGGAATCCTAGAATCTTGGAATCCTAGAATCAGGGAATCCTAGAATTGTGGAATCTTAGAATCCTAGAATTATGGAATCATGGGATCAGGGGATCGTGGAATCATGGAATCATAGAATCATGTGGCTTGGAAAGGACCTCTAGAACCCTCCATTGCAGCTGTGCTCTATGGAGCAAATATATATCTGTACATGATTCTTTTTTCAAGTGTGAAGGGGACCAAGAGATAATTTGTGGCTTTTTTAATCTCAAGGAAAATAAAATATAGATGACACCTGGATAGAGAAATTAAAGAATAACCTGGCAGAAATGGTCTTTTGGAGCCTGAAGTTGCCTCTTTGTCTCCAACAGTTCTGCCAGGAAATTGTGCTGAGGGACTTGCTTTAGCAGCAGACATGGCAGAGTTAGAGAATGGTTGGACACAGTGATCTGAAAAGATCTTTTCCAACCCAAATGATGCTGTGGGTATGTGAAGCAGGGAGCACACTTTCCCCTCCACCTTTCTGTCAGCTCTGCAATCAGCCAGGCCCTGTGGGGAGGGAGTGGGGGGGGGAGGGGGTCCCTACTGTCTCTTCCTTCATCACGGTGGCATCTCTCCGGGGGCCTGCACCGAGTCTGTTCAGCTGAGCTGTGTTCCACATTAGTGACAGGAGCTGCCTGTCTCTCTCAGGAGTACACGGTGGCATGGTGCTGCTTCCTGTTTGAGCAAAATCAGGGCTTTAATTGCAGGCAGGTTTTTCTTCATTACCTGTTAATTGATAAATCATGCTCGCAGGTCTGTGAAACGAGCCACATTGCGACTCATCTTCCAGGTTGCTCTTCCTCCTCCCGCAGAAGCAGGATGCATCCAGGACTGGGAACAGAGCACCGGTGGCAGGGAAAAGCCTCCACTCCCCCAGAACCCCCTTGAGCAGCTCTTAATGCATGCAGAGCTGGCTCAGGAGCCTGCTGTAGGTCACAGAATCATTAAGGTTGGACCTCAGGTGATGGAGCCTCAGCTGGGAGGCTCTGCACCACCCCCCTTCCATCCTGGCACAGCAGCAGAGGCAGGTTTCACAGCCCTGCTTCCCAGGCTGGCTCTCAGCTGCCTGGGCTTTGGGCACACCACAGGCTGCTGTAGCTTGGCGTGGGCTTGGCTTGGAGGCAGAGGCAGATCTGGAAGAGGGAAAGGTGAATTTCAAGTCACCTTCACACACCTGCGTGGGTAGGTGCAGCTCCTTTTGTTCAGGGCAGCCACAGCCAGGGATCAGGCCTTTGATCTAAAATCAACAACCAAAACTGAGCTGGGCATTAAAGTCACCATCTTCAGGAGGCAGATGAAACATGCATTCTTCTTTTTTTTTTTTTCCCCTTTAAGATCTCTTTTGTCATTTCTGTCCTTTTTATTCTTGCTCCTACTGCAAGTAGCAAGGGGCCACCGTCTTGGGAGGAACAGTAAAAAATCCTGAGTATAGTGAAATAATTTAGCTGATAATTCCCCACTGTATAATTTTCTACGCTTCCTGCTAGCTGACCTTGTGGGCTCCTGTCAGGTTGCTAAGGGAAATCCAGCAGGACTCCTGCTCTGCTCCTCTACTTTAAAAAAAGTATTAGAGGAAATGGAGGCATGTTTATGTCAGCTTAGTTATGTGCCTGTTTGATCAAGTGGCATTCTCTAACCCTTTCCCTTGCTTTGCTTTTCTTTGGTGGGGAGAAGGGAGGGAAAGCTTTCTTAAAATCAATCCTCCGTAGAGAGGAGCTGCTCCCAGCTCATCACTTGGGATTCTGAACATCAGAGGATCCCCCACAAATCAGGGATCTGCCATGTGTGGGTGCAGGAAAGGTAAAGAGTGTAACTGGGGTGTTGGAGGAAAGTGTGGGTGTTGGAGGGAAGTGATCATGCCCCTGGACTCTGCACTGGTGAGGCCACAGATTGAGTACTGGGGTCAGGTTTTGGCCCCTTACTAGGAGAAAGACATTGAGGGGCTGGAGCAGGTCCAGAGAAGAGCAACAAAGCTGGAGGAGGGTCTGGAGAGCAGGGCAGGTGAGGAGCAACTGAAGGAGCTGGGAGGAGTTTAGAGTGGGGAAGAGGAGGCTGAGAGACCTCATTGCTCTCTACAGCTCCCTGAGAGGAGGTTGCAGCAGAGTGGGGGTTGGGCTCCGCTCCCTAGTCTCAGGCAATAGATCAAGAGGAAATGTCCTGAACTTGTGCCAGGGGAGGGTTAGGTTGGAGAGGACGAAAAATGTCTTTGTTGCAAGAGTGGTCAGGGATTGGAAGAGGCTGCCCAGGGAGGTGGTGGAGTCACCACCTCTGGAGGTGTACAAGAAACCTGTGGCCATGGCACTTCGAGACACAGTTTAATGGCCATGGTGGGGTTGGGTTAATGGTTGGACTGAATGATCTTAGAGGTCTTGTCCATCTGAAACAGTTCTGTGATTCTATGGAGCCAGTGGAATTGTGTCTGAGGCTGCCTGTCTGGTGCCTTTATGCTTAGGTAGGTGCACTGGATCCACTAAACAAAGATAGTAATGAGGAATGGGAACATTAAGGCTACCACTGCCAGGTCATCCTACCTTGCTAGCACAAGCACAGCTGTTAAGATCTCCTCAGCATTTGATGACTTGGGCACAAATGAGTTGACATTCCCATTCCAGTTTTCAGCAGACAAATGTTCCCCACAAAAACACATCTGCCGTGGGTGGTGCTGTCAGTGGCTGCAGCACAGCAGAGAGGACAAGGGCTGGCTGCACAGAAAATAGCTGCAGGTGATGCGGAGTTGGCTCTGTACCACTTCTAGGTGGTCCCTCTCAGGAGCGAGGAGGCTTGGATGGGAAGCAGGGGCAGGAGGCTGGCGCTGCTGCTGCCTGTGCTGTGCCTGGTGTGCAGAGAAATTGAAAACCTTGCTCGCCAGGGCTATCAATCTGGCACCTTTGACATCCCACAAAAATAAATGAATCCATTGGAATGGATTTGGCTCATGCTGCAGTTTTTACTGCCATGGTAACTGTACAAATAAAACTTCAGAGCTGGGCTGTGCTGCGGTGCCATGATGTGCCCGGGGTTGGAATTTCACCTTCTGGGGGTTGAGCTCTTTTGTTCTTCTTCTTATTTGTTAGCATCCTTTAGGTTTTCCGACTCCTAATGGCAGAGCTCCCATTGGACCTGATGCTGGGCCAGGGAAAACAGGCTCAGCTGAGGATCCCAGATTGTCCCTGTGGCCTCTAACCATATTAGAGGATAGTCAAGGTGACTCATGAGGTGTTTTGGCATGCCAGGCACTGCAACCAGGTGCAGCCGTTGCCTCCACTGTGATTTTCCCTGACCTAGGAAAGTTTCCCTGTGCAACTTGTACAGGAAATAACAAACCATTGATTGGTGTCTGACTTGTTTGTAGGTAATTATAGGCCATTGATCCAGTCAAGCTATGGCACTGTAAGCTCCGCAGCCCTCATTACCTCTGACCCAGTGACAGCAGCATCAAGGCATTGGAAAACTCATCCAGAGGAGAGTGGTGCTTGAAGTTTTTGTCTGCTGTAGGGAAAGCGAAGGTGAAGTGGTCATTTGTAAGTTTTAGCAGGCTGCAGGTGATAACTTTGCAGCCCAACAGAGAGAAGCAGGTGGTAGGAATCCTTGGGACAAGGGAGCTTTTCCTGCATTGTCCTGCTCTTTGTAAGCTGGTGGCTTTAGAGCAGGAATGGCATCAGAATCACACAGTCTCCCAGCATGGTCAGGGTTGGAAGGGACATCTGAAGACCATCAAGTCCAACTCCCTGCTGGAGCAGGGTGACCCAGAGTAAATCACACAGAAACACATCCATGTGGGTTTGGAATGCCTGCAGAGACAGAGACTCCACAACTTCTCTGGGCAGCCTGGTCCAGTGCTCTGCCAGCCTCAGGGTGAAGAAGGTTTCCCTTACAGCATAGAATCATAGAATGGTTTAGGTTGGAAGGGACCTCAAAGCTCAGCCAGTTCCAAACCCCTGCCATAGACAGGGACACCTCCCATTAGAACAGGTTGCTCAAGGCCTCAGCCAACCTGGTCCTGAACACCTCCAGGGAGGTCGTGGGTCACAGAAGCACAGAATGTGATCTTTGATCACATTGGGTGATTCTGTGCTCCACATCCCCCCTGGGCAACCTGTGCCAGTGTCTCACCACCCTCACTGCAAACAACTTCTTCCTTACATCCAGTTTACATCTTCCCTCTGACAGTTCAAACCCATTCCTCTTCCTCCTGTCATTACAAGACCTTGCCAATAGTCCCTCCCCAGCCCTCTTCTAGCCCCCTTCAGATCCTGGAAGGCCACTCCAAGGTCTCCTCCAAGCCTTCTCCTCTCCAGGCTGCAGAGCCCCAACTCTCTCAGCCTGTCCTCATAGCAGAGCTGCTGCAGCCCTCTCAGTGTCTTGGTGGCCTCCTTTGTACTGGCTCCAACACTTCCATGTCCTGCTTGTGCTGGGGACTCCAGAACTGCACCCAGGACTGCAGGTGGGGGCTGAGCAGAGCCAAGGGGCAGAATCCCCTCCCTTGCCCTGCTGCCCACACTGCTCTTGCTGCAGCCCAACACAGGGTTGCTGTCTGGGCTGCACTCACACTGCTGGCTCATGTTGAGCTTTTCATCAACCAATCCTTTCATCACCAATTTTAGGTGTTCCAGTTTGCATCCACTGCCTACCTGTTGTCTCAACTGTCACAGGGAGGATGTAGTAATACTGGAACTCAGGTGTCACTAGGCTGTGGCACCAAGCTGGGAACATGACACTGCTTTGGATTCCAGCCTTTTAAAATTCAGCAATAGTAGCAAATGCTGTCTGCTATGGATTAAACACGAGCATTTTTTTGATCTCCATTCAATTGCATGCCCCAGAATTTTTATCAATAAGCCCAAGATTTATAGGCATTGATTTTGCAAGGACTTTTAACAGCAGAATAAAAAGGGCCCTCAAGGATCGAACTCCAAAACTATTGCTCTTGGAGAAATCAGGCACTTTGTATTAGTGAAAGTGGCAAATCTTGGATCAAAGCAGCCTAGGCAGTGAGTTGTCACTGAGATTATTTTGGGATGTGTGTGCTGCTTTTAATTAATGTTTGCTTTTAGAAAGGAATAACCTCTGTAAGTAGCCATGTGGGTTCCTTGTCGATTTGTCTGCTCTGTTCATCCTCCATGGGTCCAGCCTCACAACCCCAGGCTCAGACTGAAGCAGCACTGTGTAAGTTAGAGGAGTTTGCTCATAGGATCATAGCATCACTAAGGTTGGAAAAGACCTTTAAGATCATCAAGTCCAACCATAACTTGACCACCATGAGCACCAAACTATATCCTGAAGCATCACTAAGGTTGGAAAAAGAACCAAGCAGGTTGGAAGAGAGCTCCAAGCTCATCCAGCCCAACCTAGCACCCAGCCCTGTCCAGTCAACCAGACCATGGCACTAAGTGCCCCAGCCAGGCTTGTCTTGAACACGTCCAGGCACGGTGACTCCACCACCTCCCTGGGAACATCTGCACCTTCCTGAACACCTCCAGGGGTGAGGACTCAATCACCTCCCTGGGCTGCCTGTTCCAATCCCTGACCACTGTTGCAGCAAAGTGGTTTGGGCTGGAAAAGACCTTAAAGATCATTATGAACATAGAATCATAGAATCAAGGAGGTTGGAAGAGACCTCCAAGCTCAGCCAGCCCAACCTAGCACCCAGCCCTGCCCAATCAACCAGACCATGGCACTAAGTGCCCCAGCCAGGCTTGGCTTCAACACCTCCAGGCACGGCGACTCCACCACCTCCCATTCCAATGCCAATCACTCTCTCTGCCAACAACTTCCTCCTAACATCCAGCCTGTACACTATACATAGTGCTGCAGACTTCAGACACTGTTTCATTTTGGCTTGCAGGCTTGGAAGATGTGGTTGAGTGATCCTTAGCAGGTGAGGATGCTTAGAGAAAGACAGAACCATAGAACAGCTTAGTTTAGAAGAGACCTTAAAGATTATCCAGTTCTAACCCCCGTGCCATGGGCAGGGACAGGTTGCTCAAGGCCTCATCCAGCCTGGCTGTCAACACTTCCAAGTTTGAATCCTCCACAGCATCTCTGAACAACCTGTTCCAGTGCCTCACTATCCTCTTGGGGAAGAATTGCTTCCTCATGTCTAATCTATATCTAGCTTCTTGCAGTTTGAAGCCCTCACCCCTCTATCAGTTCTCCTTTTGTTAGTTGGGTTCTTTTACCTTTTTCTTAGCACTCATTTCTCCTTTTTCACCAGCACCTGCATTCATAAATAAAGGAAAATATTGTACCTGCCAGGAAGGATTATAAGAGGCTCTTGCTTTCATGTCAGCTCCCATTATTGTGAGCAGGTTGCGTAAGGGCACCCAGCCTGCTGCACTGGCATCTGCCTGTGCTTTCCATTCGCACCCAGATTTGAATCCTTTTGCTGCTAGTGGTGGATCTTTGTTTGCTGCAGGAGGATGTTACACCGCAGCTGACAGGATGGCAGAGCTGCCTCGTAAGCCTGGCTGCTGGGTTGCCCTCCTCCCAGTTCAAAGGACAGAGGAGTGCACTGCCAAAGCTGATGGGAGACACAGGCATTCCATGAGGGGCTCTTCGGAACATGATTTTCAGTGGCACCAAGTTAAGGCAGCCCCCATGAACACAACCTAGAATCATAGGGTTGGAAGGGACCACAAGGATCAGCCAGTTCCAGCCCCCCCTGCCATGCCCAGGGACACCCTACCCTAGAGCAGGCTGCCCACAGCTTCATCCAGCCTGGCCTTAAACACCTCCAGCCATGGGGCCTCAACCACCTCCCTGGGCAACCCATTCCAGCCTCTCACCACTCTCATGCTGAGCAACTTCCTCCTCACCTCCAGGCTCACTCTCCTCACCTCCAGCTTTGCTCCATTCCCCCCAGTCCTGTCACTCCCTGACAGCCTAAAAAGTCCCTCCCCAGCTTTTCTGTAGGCCCCCTTCAGATCCTGGAAGGCCACAAATAGGTCACCTGGGAGCCTTCTCTAACAGAGGTCTAGAGGTGAATCCTGGCATCTAACACACTCTGCACTGGTAGCCCTTTCTAAAAGGGAGAATTTCCAGTTTGTTCCAGCTGGTAATGGGCTGGAATCACAGAATCACAGAGTCACAGAGTGCATTGGGTTGGAAGGGAATCTCCAAGGTCCTCCTGACCAACTCCCCTGCAGTGAGCAGGGATGAGGTTGCTCAAAGCCCCATCAAGTCTGACCTCAACCACATCCCTGGGCAGCCTGTTCCAGTATTTTACCACTATCATTGTGCAGAACTTCCTCCTAATGTCCAGCCTAAATCTATTCTGCTCCAGTTCCAAACCACTGCCCCTTGTCCTGTCACTACAAATGCCCCTAAACAGTCCCTCCCCAGCTCTGCTGTAGCCCCTTTCAGGTACTGGAAGGCTGCTCTAAGGTGTCCCCAGAGCCTTCTCTTCTCTGGGCTGAACAGCCTCAACTCTCCCAGCTTACCCCATACAGGAGGTTTCCCATCCCTATGATCATCTCCATGGTTTCCTCTAGACCAGCAGTTCCATGACCTTCTTGTGCTGAGAGCGCAGAACTGAGCACAGTACTGCAGGTGGGGTCTCATGAGAGGAGAGTAGAGAGGGAGAATCCCCTCCCTCATCCTGCTGCTCACACTGCTTTTATCATCATCATCTTTTGATCAGAGAATCATCCAGCCTGGCCTTGAACACCTACAGGGAGGGAGCATCCACAACCTCCCTGGGCAACCTGTGCCAGTGTCTCACCACCCTCACTGCAAAGATCCCTTTCCTAACATCCAGTTTCAATCTCCCCTCTGCCAGTTCCAACCCATTTCTCCTCCTCCTGTCATTACAAGACCTTGGCTGTAGTCCCTCCCCAGCCCTCTTCNCAGGGTTGCTGTCTGGGCTGCACTCACACTGCAGGCTCCTGTGGAGCTTTTCCTCACCCCAGACCTCCAGGTCCTGTTCCTTAGGGCTGCTCTCAGCCATTCCCCACCCAGGCTGGAGTTGTGCTTGGGATTGCACCCATCCAGGTGCAGGACCTTACACTTGGGCTTGTTAAATGTCATGAGATTGGCCTGGGCACAGCTCTGCAGCCTGTCCAGGGCCTGGAGAATAAATCCTATGAATAGTGACCCAAGGAGCTGGGGCTGTTTAGTTTGCAAAAGAGAAGGCTGAGAGTGACCTCAGGATGTTATGGAGATGTTATGGAGAAGCTGCTGCTGGTCTCTTCTTAGAGGTAATTAGTGATAGAAGAAGAGGGAATGGCCTCAAGCTGCAACAGGGTAGGTTTAGACTGGACATTAGGAAATACTTTTTCTTGGGAAGAGTGGTCAGGCATTGGAATGTGCTGCCCAGGGAGGTCATTGAGTCAGCAACCCTGGATGTGTTTGAAAGTTGTTCTGCTGTGGTGCTTGGGGCTATGGTTTAAGGTGCACCTGGTAGAGTAGGGTTATCAGTTGGACTCGGTGATCCTGAGGGGCTTTTCCAACCTGAATGTTTCTGTGATTCTGGATGGTTCCCTGCCCTCTAGCAAATCGCTTGTGCTATTCAGTTTGGTGCCATCTGCAGACTTGCTGAAGGTGCCCTCGACTGCTCTGTCCATATCACTGACAAAGATGTTACACAGCACCAGTGCCGGCACTGACCCCTTAGGGATGCCACTTGTCATCAGAATGGGTAGCAAAAATCCCTCTGTGGCCTGAGAGAGCCTCACAGAAGCACCACAACCAGCAGTGTGCTTTTCTTCCACTCCACACTACTCCGTGGGTGTTTTCCCCCTGACAGACAGGTGCCTGGTTCCGATGGGCACAGACAGCGTAATTTATGCATCCGTTTGGCGTCTGCATCTTTCCAGCTCCTGGCATTGTCTCCTCTGAGTTGCCAGAGAAGTTGAAACATTGACAGGCAGTTGTGTTCACTTTTTCCCTTTTATTGCAGCAATTTATAAGATATTTTAGCTAACAGGAGAACGGCCCAAGGGGGCATTCTCATGTTAATTACCAAATGTGGGCTTGTCAAAATCAAATAGCTTCAGGAATAGTGCAAGTAATACTGCATCAGTAGATTGTTTGGCCCTCAACCCCAATATTAGTTCTAGAAGAAAGGGGAGAGGGGAAAGAAACACAAACAAACAAACCAAACCCAAGCAACTTATTTGATTGAGCTTCTAAATTAAAGAATAAGCAGAGAATAGACTTAGAGAATGGTTTCGGTTGGAAGGGAGCTCAAAGCTCAGCCAGTTCCAACCCCCTTGCCATAGGCAGGGACACCTCCCACTAGAAGAGGTTGCTCAAGGACTCATCCAGCCTGGTCCTGAACACCTCCAGGGAGGTTGTGGAGCACAGAAGCACAGAATGTGATCTTTGATCACATTCTGTGCTTCTGTGCTCCACAACCTCCCTGGGCAACCTGTGCCAGTGTCTCACCACCCTCAACCTGTGCCAGTGTCTCATCACCCTCAACCTCTGCCAGTGTCTCACCACCCTCACTGCAAAGAACCCTTTCCTAACATCCAGTTTCAATCTCCCCTCTGCCACTTTAAACCCATTCCTCCTCCTCCTGTCATTACCAGACCTTGTCAATAGTCCCTCCCCAGCCTTCCTCTAGCCCACTTCAGATCCTGGAAGGCCACTCCAAGGTTTCCTGGAAGCCTTCTCTTCTCCAGGCTGCACACCCCCAATTTCTTCCTAAAATCTAGTTTGAATCTCCCTTCATGTGTGACCCATCAGACAGTAGAAGACAAATAGAAAGGGGAGTGTCAGTAATCAGCTGAATGTGAGTTCAGATCACCTAATGAACTTTCAGTCTTTTCTTCTATTCAGGCAAAAAACTAAAGGATGTCACAATGGTGATTGCCACTTTCTGACACTTCTCATCCAGTCCAACCATCCTTTAACTCTACCAAGGCTGGGGCTAAACCATGTCCCTCAGCACCACATCTCTGCCACTTTGAAACACCTCTAGGGATAGGGATTCAACTACCTCCCTGGGTAGCTTGTGCCAGGCTTTCAGAACCCTTTTAGGGAAGAAGTTTCTTCTGTTGTCTAATCTAAACCTCCCTGATACAACTCGAGGCCATTTCCTTTTATTCTATCACTTTTACTAGGCAGAAGAGACCAACACCCATCTCACTCCAATCTCCTTCCAGTTTGTGAAAGTCTAAGCTCTCCTGCTAAACAAAAGTAGTGAGAAAGGCTCTTAAGTAGTCACTGGTACCTGAATAGCTGATACAGACAATTATTCTCCAAATAAACAGCAGAAGATAAGCCTTAATAGGCTTAGGCCAGTGTAGTGTCACAGAATTTCCTGTGTTCCATGGAAGAGCAGAGTTATCATGGCTGATCTGAGCAGAGCTTTAGCCATCTGTCTGCAAGATGCTTAGGTAGAACACTTCCAGTCCAAATCCAAAGGGATGGAGATTTCTGGGTGTGTCTACCCTGGGAGCTGAGTATGGCATGATTCAGGCTGCTTTCCTTACACATCTCCTGGTTTTCCCCTGACAAGTTTATAACACTGATGACAAAGAAGAACCTTGCAGTGCTGTGCAAAAAGAGATGCAGACAGGCTGGAAGGTGTCCAGAGAAGGGCCAGGAGAGTGATCAGAGCACTGACAGCCCTGCCAGATGAGGAGAGGCTGAGAGCTGGGTTTGTTCAGCATGGAGAAGAGAAGGCTCAAGGCAGAGCTCATCACCATGGACCAGTACATAAAGGGAGGCTGCCAGCAGGATGGAGACTCCCTTTGTACAAGGAGTGCTATGGCAAAGCAAAGGGGTGATGGGGACAAGTTACTGCTGGGGACATTCCATGGGGCTGCAGAAGGAAATGTTTGCCCCTGGGAACAGAACTGGAATCATCTCCCAAGGGAAGGAGTGGAGTGCCCTGCATGGGGCAGTCTGAAGGCTCAGCTTGGCAGGGTGCTGGGCCAGCTCAGCTCTGCTGTGAGCTGGAAAGGTTGGAGCAGATAATCCTGTGGGTCCCTTCCAGCCTGGCACTCTGAGACTGTGATCCTTGTGACTTTTTAGTGGCATGGAATCACCCCATGAATCCTTCCTGAGTAATAGCCCAGAGCTGAAGGTAAATGCCATAGATAGCAACTTTTGGAGCCAAACTTCTCCTCAGCATTTTTAGATCCTTGTCCCTCACATTGACAGAGCAACTGTAGTCTCTGTAGGAGAGACCTGGATTTGACTCTGAGGTTTTATTGTGTCCTGCCACTTCCAGAAATTCAGGAAACATCACAGGCTGAAATTCAAGCAGAAGAGATTCGTTACTCTTTGAGACTGCTACTCAAAACTTCATGGTGACTCTTGCAAATTGACCTTGACAGGTAGCTATCAAACACCCCTGCATCTCTTTTAGAGCCTGCACAGCCACAAGAAATCTGCCTGGGTCTGACTAGATCCTAAAAAGAATTCCTCACAGTCGGAAACACTTGACTCCATCACCTGAAGCAAACAACCTGGATTAACCAGCTTGTTAACCACCTGTTTTCCTTGACTCTTTACACAGTTAGAGCAGATTTCAAATGCTCTTTTCCTTGTAATCAATAGATTCAGAACTGGGCTTAATCCATTGGCATTTAAGCCATCATCCTTTCTGCTTCGTTACTTCGAGGTCGTCTAAATTGTACAGCGTCGCTGATCCTGCCTTAAGGCAGGAGGATGCTCTGGGTGACCTTTTAAGGGTCCTTCCAACTCTATTTTCAATGATTCTACCATAAGATCTGTCAAGACAAAATAGATGAGCAGGTACTTAAGGGTATTTAGGGTATATCTTCATCATTAATATGATTTGATATGTGTGCAGTTTCCCTGCTTAGATCCATAACAGTCGATTTTGACTTTTAGGAGGTGCTTGTGGAAAAGGAAAATGTCTGTGCAATGCTCAGTTCCTCCAAAAACAAAAAAAAAGAAGAGGAAGAAGAAAAAGGAAAAAGCAGGAAAAAAAGACAGGGATAGCTGGCATGTAGCAAAGGCTGCTGCCTGCAGAAGAGGAGGCTCAGGGCAGAGCTCATTGCTCTCAACTACCTGAAGGGAGGTTGTAACCAGGTGGGGTTGGGCTCTGCTCCCAGGCAACCAGCAACAGAACAAGAGGACACAGCCTCAAGCTGCACCAGAGACGTTTCAGGCTGGATGTTAGGAGGAAGTTTTTGCCAGAGAGAGTGATTGGCATTGGAATGGGCTGCCCAGGGGGGTGGTGGAGTCGCCGTGCCTGGGGGTGTTGAAGCCGAGACTGGATGAGGCACTTAGTGCCATGGTCTGGTTGACTGCCTAGGGCTGAGTGCTAGATTGGACTGGATGAGCTTGGAGGTCTCTTCTAACCTGGCTGATTGTATGATTCTGTGAAAGGCACATCTCCTGCTTTGTGCCCTCTGCTGTCATAGTGTGGCCAGCTACACAAGGCAGACCATGGGCTGTGGAGATCTGTGCATTAGTGGTGTCTAGCAGGAATCTGCTGGTGTGGAAAGGGGAATAACACAGAGTGATTAGTGGAGATGGCTTCAGCATTGCAGTGAGGTGACCTGTACACAAACATTAGTTGCCAGGTCAAGCTTCACATGTATAATGGATATTCTTCATCCAGCACAGGCTGGAGATTGAAGATTTGCTGTTTGAGGGCAGATATGTGCATCATGGACTCATGGTGTCCTGGAGCTTCTGTCTCAGCTTGGGCCAAGCAGTGTTTCCAGCTGCAGCAATTACCAGAGGTAGCTTTGCTGGAGACAGCAGGAGGGAAATGAAGTCTCTGAGAGGGCTCCTGTGCAGCCTGTTCATGGTGATGCTGCTGTCTAGGGTCAGCTGAAGTCAGCAGGTCAGGTATGGGATTCTACAGTAAGCTCATGGACAAACTCTGTTGCTCTAAGAGATTTAAATGGGAACACTGTCAGGCTGAGCGTTCCTGTTGAGCTCAATTTGCTTGGTGGATTGTCAGTGGCGAGAAAGTCTGGAATGCAGCCCCAACCCGAGGTCATTAGGGGCTTGAAAAGATTGCAGTCAGGACCTTGAATTATGCCTAGTGATAAACAGGGCATTAGCAGGGTATGTGCAGCTCACAATGGCTTTCTGCAGTAATGCTCCATATACAAAAGAATTAAGTATGCTGCTTAGATGAGAATTTGCTCCCTTTGGTTGAAGGAAAGCAGGCAAGGGAGAGGGCAGTGGGAGAGAAACATGGGAAGATTCTGTTCTTAACCCACTTAGTGAGACAACTAAGAGGAGACAGAGTCATCTCCTTTAAATTAATAGAGCAAATATGGTCACCTGAATCTACTTCTAATGGTAGATCTCAAGTTCAAAATGAGAACTCAGGCCCTGGTAAATAAACAGCACAGAAATAGCCACCCAATATTCATGCAGATGCATGTTTTTGTTAGCAGTTTCAGCAGAGAACCTCCAGATTTGAGTGTGTTGCCAAAAAATGGACTCCTCTTAGCAGCCAAGATGAGCTTTTACACGTTAACAAGGAGACAAGGTAGCAGACCTCACATAACCGCTTCTCATGCTTCCCACCTTCTGTTTTGAAGCCTTTCAGCACTCGTTGTTCTCAGTCCAGAAGGTGTAGCACCAGCTTACACTGACACCAGGTGTATTCTTCAGCATCAACCTGCCAGATTTTGAGATGCTGAGTGTTTGCAGTTAGTGGTTGCACACCTCTGAAGGTGCAGCAGGGTGATCACACCCTTGGACAGAGGAGGAAAAGGTCTGCTAA
The DNA here is from genome assembly GCA_013400475.1 of Tricholaema leucomelas. Classification (NCBI taxonomy): domain Eukaryota; kingdom Metazoa; phylum Chordata; class Aves; order Piciformes; family Lybiidae; genus Tricholaema lacrymosa; species Tricholaema leucomelas. Next base: position 78,415 of record WAAF01009805.1, on the reverse strand, counting down.
GAGAAGGGCAGCCCAGCAGTGAGGGGGATATTCTTGTGCCCAAGTGCTTGTGTGTGCAGAGTAAATGAACATTAGGATACAAAAGGGAATGAACGTTAAGTTACTGCCTGGCTAGCAGCTCCAGAGGATACCTGCATCCTGAAGTGTCTCTTCTGAGCTTCCATCATCCTGAAGGTGTAGAAATTGTTCACCCACAAAGTTGTTCTAAGCTGTAACTCTGATTTGAGCCCAGGCACCCTGTGCTCCCTTCCTCGATGCAGTCCTTAAAACAAGGAGTCTTTGACAAAGGGTAGTCGATAAAAAAGATGTTGTGGTGTGAAGGGGGGTTGTGGGCAGCTGCATTTCAAGTCTCTTCCTTTTGGAGATCCGTGTTTTATTGACCCTGATCCATTTGTAGAAGAAAAATAAACACAACTCCAGAACTTAACATCTTCTTTCAAAACAGGGTTGGAGGAATTGAAGGCAGACTGACAGGAGTGCTTAGCAGTGTGGATATCTATATTCTGTCTTGCCAAAGGGTGAATAGAGGACATTCATTTGTTCATCAGCTTCCAAATCTCCCCTCTCTCTCTCTCTCTCTCTTTCTCCCTCCCGAAGGGGGGGAGGGAAGGAAAAATAATTTGGAGAAGGGGGTTTGAATACTTCATATTCTCTTTTGCCCATTTCTAGCAGAGCCAGGCATGAACAATTAAATCCAGGGCTTCCCTGTGGTCTGCGAATAACAGAGCGCAGTGCTAGCCATCAGGGCACAAAGGCAGACAACAGAAAGGGCTTTTTTATTTTCTGTTTACCCTTCAGGACACTGTTTACCTTATCACTGAAGGGGAAGTTATCATCTCATCCCTTTTGGAAATTGTGCTGGGTTGATTCTGTACCTCCAGGTATCGGACTGGCTAGTGATGAAGTGAGCATGTCAGCCAGGGGTTAGGGGAGTCATACTGGGAGCTGCTGCTCACACTCTCCTGTCTCACTCCCTCATCTTTCCCTCTGCCTCTTGCTCCTTCTCTGTCAAACCATTTTCTCTCAGCCAGAATGATTTTTTTTTTTTCCCTTTTTTTTTCCCCCCTCTCTCCCCTCCTCGTTCCCCCCCTCCTCCCCTCTAAATTTACTTCACAGCAGATTGTCTTGTAGTAAATCACCCAAAACCCAAATAGCACTAAAGCATTCTGATACAACATTAGCATTTGCTTAACAAGCACAAGATAAACATTAAACAAAGAACTGCATTTCTTTATTAGAGGCTGCAAGATACATAATCCATGAGCACAAGAAACATGGGACCCAGTGGATATGCAGATGTGTGTTATTTCATTGGCGCTGGGCGGCCTTGTTAGGAAAGGTTTTCATCTGAAGGCTTGGGGGTGGATGGTTGGGGCTGTCCCTGGTGGGGCTGTAACTAGATACGGAGACTGTTGCAAGCTAGGTCGGGCTCCCTGGTGGATGCGCTGATTGGACAGCCCGAGGAAAACTTGGGAAGCATCAGGAAGTGAACTCAATCACCTTGGGGATGAGAGGGGAGAACCAGATGAAGGCATTTGACTTCTTTTGTAACTCCCACTAAGGACAGATTGCCAGCGAGCTCCAGCCTCCATAACTGCAAATCAGGCCCCTTCCCCGGCGCCGATTTCATTAGAATGGCCAGCATGGTGCAAAGAGGAGGGAGGAAAAAAGGTTAGGCACAGTCATTTTACAGGCAGGCGGGTACAAAAAAAATCTGCATAATTAAGCAGTCAAGGCTGCTAATAGGGGAGTTTATATGCTCTGGGACCAGGCAAGGGCAGCACATATGGATATAGCACTGGATATTAAATCTACGGCATGCAGACTTACTTGGGGGCCCTTGGAGAAAAGGCTAATTATAGAGAGAGGAATTGTGTTTACTGGTCTGTCTTGGGCAAAGATGTCGAGAGAAGTGCAACCAAGTGGGGTTGGTGGTTTTTTTTTTTTTTGCAGTTAGACATGAACAGTCTGTTAATAGAGATATCAAAATAAACCCCCCAACCCCACCCAACCCCAACCTGTGTGCTTCGGATCTAATCAACAGGAAATCACGGATCCCGAGACCCCTCTGCTCCCGGTTAAAGGAGGAGGGGAGAACACATCCATATACATATTCCGGATGCAGGATGTGAATGTGTTCATTATTAAATTGCTGGAATTTAATCTGAACCCAGCTCTTTAGCATCAATAAATTATATTTAGCAGTTTAGCCTAGTTTAGCTGCTCCTCTTTAGGAGTGCCAGCGCTGCTGGGTACAAGCTCCAAGCCAGCGGTTCCCTACAAATGGGCGATGCCAGTGGAAGTTGTGGCGGGCAGGCCTGAGCAGTTAGGGGAAGGGTATGTTTTTATAGTGGCTTTCCAGTATCTGAAGGGAGCCTACAGGAAAGCTGGGGAGGGACTATTTACACGGTCTAGTAATGTTAGGACGAGGGGGAATGGGTTTAAGCTGGCAGAGGGGAGATTCTGACTGGATGTTAGGAGGAAGTTCTTTACAGTGAGGGTGGTGAGACACTGGCACAGGTTGCCCAGGGAGGTTGTGGCTGCTTCCTCCCTGGAGGTGTTTAAGGCCAGGCTGGATGAGGCCTTGAGCAGCCTGCTCTAGTGGGAGGTGTCCCTGCCTATGGCAGGGGCTTGGAGCTGGATGATCCTTGAGGTCCCTTCCAACCTAAACCATTCTATGATTCTATGATTCTATGATGTTTATGTAACAAGTCCTGACGCGGTGGACATTAACATTTCATAATGCAGATCAAAGGTATGGAGAAGACCCAAGAGCCCTCAGTCAGAGGCCCCTAGCAACTTGTCTGGTATGCTCCATGAGATGATTCCACCAAATTAGAAAGGCTTGGATTCTTCTTTATCCCTATACAGGGCTACAGAGTCCTTCTTTTTGTGATGCTTTTCAAAGTGATTAACCTTTTTCGAGCTCCCTGCCCACTTCCCAAGGAAAGAAGTGTCACATTTTACTGTAAGGAGAAGGCCACTATCTCCTAACAGAGCCTCACATCCATAGCTGGCATGAGAGCCCAGCACCTCTTTTGATTCAGTGTTTTGCTGCTTTAGGCCTTTGTCTTTTTCGTGTTTTGATGGCACATACCAAGCTCTGCTATCGTGAGTAGCCTGTTCTAGAGTCCTGGAATGCAGCAGCCTGGTGTGAGGGCCTCATTCAGCATGGTGTCAGAGACATGTGAGATGCTGGGTACCCAGCATTGTGAGGCACGATGGAGTGTGCAGGAAGAGACCCTTTGCTTGACTTCCTGAGTTGCATGGGTGGGGAAAAACAAACCAGCACTCAGCAAATTCGGAATCACAGACTCATAGGCCTCCCAGATCAAGTCCAACCATTCTCTACCTCTACTAATTGTGGTGCTAAACCATGGTCTTCACACATCACACAGCTTTGAAACACCTCCAGAGATGGGGATTCAACCACCTCCTGGGGCAGCCTGTTCATAGTATCATAGTATCACAGTATCATCAGGGTTGGAAGAGACCTCACAGATCATCAAGTCCAACCCTTCACCACAGAGCTCAAGGCTAGACCATGGCACCAAGTGCCACGTCCAATCCTGCCTTGAACAGCTCCAGGGACGGCGACTCCACCACCTCCCTGGGCAGCCCATTCCAGTGGCCAATGACTCTCTCAGTGAAGAACTTTCTCCTCTCCTCAGTCTATAAGAACCCTTTCAGGAAAGAGGTTTCTGATAATGTCCAACCTAAACCTGCCCTGATGCAACTTGAGGCCATTTCTTCTCCTCTTGTCAATTGTTACTAGCAAGAAGAGACCAACCCCCACCTGGCTCCATGCTCCTTTTGGGGAGCAGGTCTACCCTCAGCTGATTGTGTCTAAGGGCATACATGTGGAAGGTCTCTCTCTCTGGTCCTCTTGTTCTAGCCAAAACAGTTCTGTGATTCTACCTGGGACACAGAGATCTGGACAAAGCAAGTGTTTCTTTTCTGGTTCACACAGGGTTAGCTTGGGTTTCATCTTTGGCCAACTTGTGTTCATCTTCTTCTTCTGCTCAGCTGTGATGCTCTACCTGTGCTACAGTTTCTTACCTCTGTTGAGCCACCTCCCTTCCTGGTCCTACCACAGCTGCCTTCTCTTTTGGGTTTGTCAGTTTGACATGGCATCATGTATGTGCACACACTTTTCCACAGCTGACATGGCAGTTAGAATCACAGAACTGTGTCAGGGTTGGAAGGAACCTCAAGGGTCATCTAGTTCCAATCCCACTGCCATGGGCAGGGGAACCTTCCGCTAGATCAGGTTGCCCAGAGCCACATTCAGCCTGGCTTTAAAAACATCCAGGGAGGAGGCTTCCACCACCTCCATGGGCAATCCGTTCCAGTGTCTCTCCACCCTCATGGTGGGGAGGATGAATGAGAGTCCTATTCCAGCTTTTTTGCCCTGTGTTGGTGAAGAAACCTGCCTTAAACATTGGCAGGGTGTCTGTAACGATGGCTTTCAAGCATCAGGACTGCCCCCTGTGAAGCACAGCCTGGGCAGAGTTGTGCTACCAGTTTAGATGTCAGCAGCAGATACTTGTGGAAGATGCTTGTTGCCAGGCCTGCTTCAAGAGTAAGTTACAGCTGCCAGAAGAGGGAAAACTTCCTGCTAGCGAGGAGCAAGCAGATAACCTGTCAATAGTGATGATCTAATGGCAGTCTCCAAGCTGTGCTGTGTCATCAGCCAGCTGTCAATCCCACCAGCCTGTCTCAAAAGCACTAATTGTTGTGATAGCATCAGTGTGAAAGCTGCTAAGGAAAAAAAAGACCAAAGTCCCTGGGTGCTCCTTTGTCAGAGATAGGTTGAGGATCAAAGTTCAGCTTGGCTTGACTGGATTTCATTTTTGCTTGCATAGCTACCTGTTAACACATTGCTGAGCACCTAATTGTAGCTGGTTGCAGCTGCAGTTATTTTGCTGGTAAGAGACAGCAATCAAGCTAACTGCAGTCTCCTTCAGAAAAGGTATTTGCCAGCTTCTCATAAAAGCATCTCCTCTTCTCCTGTGCAACCCCATTAGGCCTGGATCAGGGGAAAAATGCCTAATCCTCATTCCAGCTGATACTAGAGACTTTCTCTGGCTGTGGTTTAAAGAGCAATTCAACATTTGGGGCATAATCCTGCTTAAGTAAGGGTTCAGGCATCATTTCCATATGTAATTTGAAATGCATATGCGTGTCTCCTTCCCTGGTACACGTGTCCAGACTGCTGCTCTTGTGCCAGTGCTTGATTGTTAAGTCCTGCAAAAGAGCAGGAAGTATTTCTCCTTCTCTTTTGATTAGGACCTTCAAAGGCAGAAATAATATCTGTGTTTAGATAGAGTCTAATATAACACTGGCATCAGAAGAGGTACATAATTATAGCTAGCAGACACCTGTCAGTAATGTTCTCTCAATAGTCCTCCACTGTTATTTTTGGCTCCTTTTCACTCCATTAATCCACCCATTCCCATCTTCCAAATCCCACTGCTTCTCCCTTCTCATCATCTCAGGGATCTTTCCTCTTCTTTCCACCTCTACAGCCAGTTTTCTCATTAGAAGCCAGGTTATGCTGCACTTCAACCAGGTTGCTTTTCCTCAGACTGGACGGCTGCAGCCACCAGGCTGGTTTTGGATACCGAATTGTGTGGTTCACGTACAGTTAACTTGTGTCTCTCTTTCCCCTTTGCCAAGTGCAAGAGCCTTGTGATCACTTTCAAAGGCTTCTCTCCAACCCAGTGGCCCTTTGGGGCATGCTTTAATGGCCACGGTGATGTTGGGTTGATGGTTGGACTTGATGATCTTAGAGGTCCTCTCCAACCAAAACGATTTTATGGTTCAAGCCCTGCTTACACTCCCTTGCTGAGATGCCTGCACCCCTACCTTTGTGCTCTTCTTGAGCTCACAGCTTTGAACACCTATTTCTGGAGTCACAGCAGTGTCCCATTAGCTTTTGTCACAGGGCTCTTGTGCTTTGAAGAAATGCTGTCAGCACCCTGCACAGCTCTACCTTGTCCAGCTTTGTTCCCTCTTCAGCCTCTGTGTTCTGTCAGGCTTGCCTGGAGTTATTGTTGCTGCGAAAAGGACACAAATAGGTGTGCCTTGTTTGGTATCCCCAGTCACATTCTTTGCTGGCTGCTTGTCCTCACATGGAGAGCTTCTCTGGGCTCAGGCCACCCACCTGGAACGTTGCACGAGCTGCAGGGCCAGGTGACAAAAGATTCTGCCGCTCTTCTCATTCCTTCCCCCTCTGACAGGTTACCCCCACAGAGCCACTTACCTGCCTGCATCTCTTTTGCTCTCAGACACCTTCAAAAACCACACTTTGAAGAAGCTTCAAGTGACTGGGCACTGAGGATTTGGCAAACGTTATGCAAGCAGGATTTGGGACTCGATCCTGCAGATAACTCAGGGCACTTTGCAAAGCAGAGAGGCAGGAGAGCAGAGGCTATATTTATCCTGGTAGGCAACACCAGGGACACGAAAACAATTGACCCCTTTGTTTCTGTTTCTCCCCACTTTTGCAACCCTGCCAAGCCTAATTTAGCATCTGCACTCACCTTCCCTGAAGGCAATGCAGTCTTTTACATGGCTGGAAACTGTTTTCCCAGAAACCCACATGTCAGCTGGCACAGGGAGAGCTTTCTTGGAGAATGGGTGTGCGAGCTGCCCGCTGCGGCTCCTTCTTCGCTTTGCCGCTGCTCCAGGTGCACCTCCGGAGTCTTGGGCAGCCTGGGGAACGCATTGTTCTCAAATGGCAAAAGGGCCTCTGGGCACAAAGTGTGGAGCCCTTCAGAACCCACCCAACTCCTGCCAGAAAAACTAAAAAGCAGGAGAGGTGCAGCCCCAGGGAATACGTCAGGCTGGGGCTGAATAGCCGCGGACGTCAGTGGCAGCGGCAAACAGGATCTGGCTGGGGTGAAATGGATGCTAAAAATACACAGTGCCCAGCCAAGTTCTCCCATTCGGTGCTGCAGCCCAGCTGCTGAGCCAGGGACTTTCATCTGCATTTGTGACACCTCCTGCAGTAAATAAATAAATAACTCAACCAGGAGATGCAGTTTACTGCCAGGGTGGAACTTCCCAGTCCTATCAGGGGACCTTTTTGTAATGTTTGTAGTGTGCTGCTATCGTGCTTTAGCAAAGAAAAATGTCACTGCTGGGCTTCATTTTTAACAGGCACTTTTTGGGTTTTTTTTCTTAACATCAATTAATGCAAGCAGAATCTTCCTGGGGTTTTTATTTCTGTTTGGGTGAAAGCAGCAAGGGGGCTTGGGAGGGGGCAGAAGGGGGCTGAAAGGGAAGTTTGTCCTGCAGTCGTGCCACAGAGAGGTGGGTTTTTGCTTCAAGGTGTGTAGCTGCAGGTGGGCACCCATCATCTGTGGCTTTGAGAAGTCAAGCTGCCTTTGAATGTGTCTTTGGGGTAGCAGCTTCATATCCATTGCAAAGCTTGCAGCCTAGGTTAGAGAGTCACAGAAATGTTCAGCTTGGAATTAGTGTGGGCAGCAGGGCAAGGGAGGGGATTCTGCCTCTTTGTTCTGCTCTCTTCAGACCCCACCTGGAGTCCTGGGTGCAGTTCTGGAGCCCCCAGCACAAGAGGGACATGGAAGTGTTGGAGCCAGTCCAGAGGAGGCCACCAAGATGCTGAGAGGGCTGCAGCAGCTCTGCTGTGAGGACAGGCTGAGAGAGTTGGGGCTCTGCAGCATGGAAAAGAGAAGGCTTGGAGAAGACCTTGGCATGGCCTTCCAGGATCTGAAGTAGGCTAGAGGAAGGCTGGGGAGGGACTATTGCCAAGGTCTTGTGATGACAGGAGGAGGAGGAATGGGTTTAAACTGGCAGAGGGGAGATCTTAGGAGGAAGTTGTTTGCAGTGAGGGTGGTGAGACACTGGCACAGGTTGAGGGTGGTAAGACAGAGGCAANAAAAACCCTCAGGATCACCAAGTCCAACTGATTGCCCAGATGCTTGTGAGGTTACCCAGCATGAAAGCCTCCACTGGGAATTTTCAGGCTGGCATCAGTTGACCCTTGTGCACCCTCTTTGAATTATAAGAATTAAAATGATCAGCTCACCCTAAGAAGTGACATTTCATAGAATCATAGAATCATAGAATGGTTTAGGTTGGACGGGACCTCAAGGATCATCCAGCTCCAACCCCCTGCCATAGGCAGGGACACCTCCCACTAGAGCAGCTCGCCCAAGGCCTCATCCAGCCTGACCTTAAACACCTCCAGGGAGGAAGCAGCCACAACCTCCCTGGGCAACCCATTCCAGTGCCTTACCACCCTCACTGTAAAGAACTTCCTCCTAACATCCAGTCTAAATTTCCCCTCTTCCAGCTTAAACCCATTCCCCCTCGTCCTAACATTACTAGACCATGTAAATAGTCCCTCCCCAGCTTTCCTGTAGGCTCCCTTCAAATACTGGAAGGCCACTCTAAGGTCTCCTCGAAGCCTTCTCTTCTCCAGGCTGAAGAGCCCCAACTCTCTCAGCCTGTCCTCATAGCAGAGGTGCTCCAGCCCTCTGATCATCTTCGTGGCTCTCCTTTGGACCCGCTCCAGCAGTTCCATGTCCTTCTTGTATTGGGGGCTCCAGAACTGCACACAGTACTCCAGGTGGGGTCTGACGAGAGCAGAGTAAAGGGGGAGAATCACCTCCCTTGCCCTGCTGGCCACACTTCTCTTGATGCAGCCCAGCACTCGGTTGGCTGTCTGGGCTGCATGTGCACACTGCCGGCTCATGTTGAGCTTCTCGTCGACCCAGACCCCCAGGTCCTTCTCCTCAGGGCTGCTCTCAGCCATTCACCACCCAGCCTGTATCTGTGCCTGGGATTGCACCGACCCAGGTGCAGGACCTTACACTTGGCCTTGTTAAACGTCATGAGGTTGGCCTGGGCCCACCTCTCCAGCCTGTCCAGGTCTCTCTGAATGGCATCCCTGCCCTCCAGCAAGTCAACTGTGCCACACAGCTTGGTGTCATCTGCAAACTTGCTGAGGGTGCACTCAATTCCTCTGTCCATGTCACTGACAAAGATGTTACAGAGCACTGGTCCCAGCACTGACCCCTGAGGAACACCACTTGGCACCGGTCGCCAGGTGGACATTGTGCCATTGATCACATGATCATTTCTCCCTTACTGTTTGAGCCCTGCCAGAGTTGCATGTTTATAAAGATGCAAAGGTGACTGCCAGGAGGCTGGAGCCAGGCTCTGCTGGTTGATGCCCAGTGACAGGACAAGGGGCACTGGGTGGGAGCTGAGTCATAGGAAGTTCCCTGGAAACATAAGGAGGAATTTTTTCCCTGTGAGGATGACAGAGCCCTGGAACAGGTTGCCCAGAGGGGGTGTGGAGTCTCCCTCTCTCGAGATATTCAAGATCTGCCTGGATGTGTCCCTGTGTGATCTGCTCTGGCAGGTGAGTTGGACTGGATGAGGTTTTGAAGTCACTTCCAGCCCTGACATTCTGTGGTTCTGTGATATTATCCTTCCCTCATGCCCGAAGCCATCATCCTTGCAGTGTTTGTTGGCTTCTTCCTGTTTCTCTAACACAAATGCAAACACACGTGCAGGAGTGTAGGTTAACTCTTCCCTCCTGGCATTGATTTGTTTTGTCCTGCTGGGAAGAGACATCACTGCAGACCCTGAGCATGCAGCATGCACTGCTTACATGTGGGCCTTAAAGATGAAAGGTACCTGCTGCTTTGCAGCTACTTTTGAGTGGCCATGATGTATAAATTCACAGAATACCAGGTTGGCAGGGACCTCAAGGATCATCCAGTCCAACCTTTCAGGGTTTAAATGAGTCCAGCACCCTGTCAAGCTGAGCCTCGAAACAGAATGACAGAATCACTGAAACATTCAGGTTGGCAAAGTGTCTCAGGATCATCAAGCCCAACTCATGGAATCAGAGAATCATAGAATGGTTTAGGTTGGAAGAGATCTCAAAGCTCAGCCAGTTCCAATCCCCCGCCATAGACAGGGACACCTCTCACTAGAACAGGTCACTCAAGGCCTCATCCAACGTGGACTTGAACACCTTCAGGAAGAATAGAATAGAATCAAACATGTTGGAAGATGCTCCAAGCTCATCCAGTCTAACCTAGCACCCAGCCCTGGCCAATCAACCAGACCATGGCACTAAGTGCCTTATCCAGGCTTGGCTTCAACACCTCCAGGGATGGTGACTCCAGCACCTCCCTGGGCAGCCCATTCCAATGCCAATCACTCTCTCTGCCAACAACTTCCTCCTAACATCCAGCCTAGATCTCTTCCAACATGACTTGAGACTGTGTCCCCTTGTTCTATTGCTGGTTGCCTGGCAGCAGAGCCCAGTCCCACCTGGCTACAGCCTCCCTTCAGGTAGTTGCAGACAGCAATGAGCTCTGCCCTGAGCCTTCTCTTCTGCAGGCTGCACACCCCCAGCTCCCTCAGCCTCTCCTCACAGGACTGTGTTCGATATCCCTACTCTAGAAGATGTACCCTAAACCATAGCCTCAAGCACCACATCCAAACGACTTTTTGACACATCCAGGGTTGGTGACTCCACCACCTCCCTGGGCAGTCCACTCCAATCCCTGCTGGGAATGAAGTTTTTCCTAATATCCAGTCTAAAAGCAGGTATTAGGAAACTGTCTAATGCAGGGGAATCCACCACCTCCCTTGGAACTTTATTCCAGTGGTTAAGAGTTGATGTGACAGAGTTTTGATCTGGTCACAGAGTATGGGAGTCAAAGGTCATGTACCATACCCTGGTGCTAATGTATTTGGTTGGGAGAGACCTTGCAAAAGCATCCAGTCCAACCTCTGACCCAGCACAGCAGGGTCAGCACTTTACCATGTCCCTAAGCACCAGGTCCACCAACAGCTTTAATTAGGTTCTTTCTTGCTGTTCTCCTGCTTTTCACTGAGACTTTCAGAGTGGTTTCTGTTCCTAGAAACGCTGCTGTCTTGCTCCATCAGCCAACCCCCCAGTTGCTACAGCTCACTTTCAGCTTATTCTCTCTCCCTCTCTTCATCCCCACCTGGTTATTTTGTCTTTCAGTGGGGAGAAGGGTGTGTCAGTGGCACATTTGAAATGTTGGAAAGAGCAGGGCTGGTGGACATTTGTGAGTGTAGCTCTCAGTTCAGTTGGCCCACCTCAGTTTCCTTGCTGCTCCGTGGGTATTCTTCAGCAGCTGTTATTTTCAGCTCTGATCCTGGTGCCCAGCTAAACTGCAGAGGCTGCCCACTTCAGCCACAGAGGCTGCCCACCTTTTGTGCTCTGTAATTTTGAGGGATTTAACACAGCAATTCTTCTTCTCCACTGCCTTCTATCAAGGCCAGCAATCAAACAGAAATGAGCATCAGCAAAGTATGTTGCTTATTTGTCAGAGCATCACAGGATCAGAATCTGCATCCTTCCCCCTTAGCCCAAAGCCCTGTGACATCTGACCACTCTTGCTGGTCAGAGTGGTACCACTGTGGGTTTGCCTTCTTGCTCTCCTGGGATGCATTAAGAGCAGTGTGGCCAGCAGACCAAAGGAGGTTCTCCTCCCCCTCTGCTCTGCCCTGGTGAGACCTCACCTGGAATATTACATTCAGTTTTGGGTCCCCCAGTTCAGGAGGGGCAGAGATCTACTGGAGAGAGTCCAAGGGAGGGCTGCAAAGATGCTGAAGAAGCTGGAGTGCTGCCCTGTGAGGATAGGCTGTGGGCCCTTGGGCTGTTTGGTCTGGTGAAGGGAAGACTTAGAGGGGATCTCAGCAATGCTTATAAATATCTCAGGGCTAGGGGTCAAGAGGGAGGGGACAGACTCTGCTCACTTGTTCCCTGGGATAGGACAAGCACCAGTGGATGGAAGCTGCAGTACAGGCAAGTTCCACCTCAATATGAAGAAGAACTTCTTTACTCTAAAGGTCCCAGAGCATTGGCACAGGCTGCCCAGAGAAGTTGTGGAGTCTCCTTCTCTGGAGCCTTTCCAGCCCTGTCTGGATGTATTTCTGTGTGACCTTCCCTAGATGATCTTGCTCTGGCAAGGGGGTTGGACTGGAAGATCTGCAGAGGTCCCTTCCAACCCCTAACATCCTGTGATCCTCCCATCCTCCCACCCCCCTTTTATTTTGCTTCTCAAACACCCCTGTTTTTCCAGGTATGACTACAGGGGTAACACTTCTCCTTGACCTTATTTTCTGTTATTCAAATCCTGCCTTGTGTTAAGTCCCTCAGCTCACCTCCAGGTTTAATAAATGAAAAGATGCTTCTCGAGTGAGATGAAGGAGGCAACTGAAGGGGCTGGGGGATATATTCTATTTGCTTTACATCTTTGCAGCTCCAGTGCTTGTTTTGCCCACTTTGCTTGCAGGAAGACTGTCAAGTAAGCACAATGTGCTGAGCTCAGTGCAGAAACTTGCTGCCTGTGAGGTTTGTGTCTTCAGCATGAAGGTGGTGAGACCCTGGAGCGGGTTGCCCAGGGAGGTGGTGGAAGCCCCATCCCTGGAGGTGAAGCAGGCTAGGGTGAATGAGGCTCTAGACAGCCTGATCTAATGTGAAGTGTCCCTGCCCATGGCAGAAGGGTTGGAACTAGATGATTCTTGTGGTCCCTTCCACCCCTGACTGATTCTATGATTCTATGATTCTATGATTCTATGACACTTTGTTTTAAATGGCATCAGGGCTTCCCAGTGATGCCCCTCCAGCTTCCAAATCGAAAGGACCAGGCAAGTTCAACCCACACCTTGTACAATTCTGTTAAGAAATGATTTTATTCCTTAGATTCATAGGATGGTTTGGGCTGGAAGGGAACTTAAAGATCATCTAAGGCAGGGACACCTTTCACTAGCTAAGGTTGCTTAAGGTCCCATCAGCCTGACCTTGAAAACCTCCAGGGAGGGAACATCCACAACCTTCCTGGGCAACCTGTGTCAGTGTCTCACCAGCCTCACTGGAAATAATCTCCATGTCTAATCTCCAGTTAATCCACAGTCTCAGTCTCCCTTCTTCCAGCTTCAATCCATTGCTTCTCAGCCTATCACTACAAGCCTTGGTCAAAAGTCCTTTCACAGCTCTTCTGTAGCCTCTTCAGGTACTGGAAGGCTGCTCTCAGGTCTCCCCAGAGCCTTCTCTTTTCCTGGCTGAAAAGCCCAAACTCTTTCAGGCTATCTGCACAGGGGAGGTTCTCCAGCCCTCTGATTGTTTTATGGCCTCCTCTGGACCCACTCCAACAGTTAGATGTCCTCCTTAATCTGGGGGCCCCAGAACTGAACACAGTACTCCTGAAGAAGCTGAAGATGGAAACAAAATGCTGTAGGGCTGACCTCCATGGCCTAATCAGGGGACAGGATTATTTAAACGAACCTGCTCAGGTCTCGGCCAGATTGTCACAACGTTAGGAAACGACAAATGCCTCTAGAGCAAGGATGCCCACAGCATCTTTCTCATTCCACAGGATAGCTGCAGAAGTGTTTCCAGCTTTTTGTTTGGTTGGTTCACAGGCAGTAATGTGACTGCTCCCTCCAAGGGCTGCCTGTCCTCACTGGCAGCTTTCTTTGCCCAGACAAAGCGTGGAATAAAGCTAATTCTGCAAGCACCCTCTGTGTGTGTGGTGTGTGTGTGGTGTCTGTCTCCTTCCATTCTTCTGCTTATTCTTCAACTGTGTCAACAGTAGGTGTGGATAAATAATATACCATCAAGAATGCTGATATGGTCTTCCTTTTCCCCTTTCCCTCCTCTTACTTACAATAATGTGGGGCAAAGGTCTGCTTAAGATAACAGAGTTACGCTAACTGGTACTTTTGTATTTCTGCTCTGATGAGAGGTTTGCTGTGGTGAGACTCATCATAGAACCAAAGAATCAAGCAGGTTGGAAAAGACCTCCAAGCTCAGCCAGCCCAACCTAGCACCCAGCCCTGGCCAAGCAACCAGACCATGGCACTAAGTGCCTCATCCAGCCTTGACTTCAACACCTCCAGGCATGGCGACTCCACCACCTCCCTCGGCAGCCCATTCCAATGCCAATCACTCTCTCTGCCAACAACTTCCTCCTAACACCCAGCCTGAAGCTACCCTGGTACAGCTTGAGGCTGTGTCCTCTTGCTCTTCTGTCCTTGGCTGCCTGGCAGAAGAGCCCAGTCCCACCTGGCTACAACCTCCCTTCAGGGAGCTGCAGACAGCAATGAGCTCTGCCCTGAGCCTCCTCTTCTGCAGGCTGCACACCCCCAGCTCCCTCAGCCTCTCCTCACAGGGCTCTTCCATCCACTGCTGCTGCTGCTGCTTCTCAGCAGCATTAATTACTCTTCAGGCTCGTGTAGCGTGGGTGTGGAAACACAACATCAGTGATCAGGGAGTGGGATATTTTGGGGGTTTATTTGTGGTGCCAGTGACACTTCCACTCCGGCACAAACTCAGCGCAAGGCTCCCGCTCTGTAATGAGGTTGTGTCCCAGGATGTCTGTTAAAAGCACTAACCAGTCCCTTGCTTATTCCAAATCCTCCTTTATCTGAATTAATTTTGTGTCCCCCTTTTCATTTGGGTAAATTAAGTTTCGCAGTTTCCCAACCTGATCATGAGCCTCACCCTGCTCAGTGCTTCCCTTGCAACCTGAGCTCCTCCGATGGCAGCACCGCATCCGAATCTGTCTTCGTCTAAGAATTAACCACAATCAGATACTTGCTTCCCTTGGCACAGGGAAACCCTTGGAGGGGAAGCTGCCCCAACTTGACTGCCCAGTGCAGAACCCCAGGTGTGGACTTGGCTAAATCTCATGGCTTCTGCCCCATTGTCCCAGCTTTGCAGTGTCCCTTGGCACAGGGAAACCCTCAGAAGGGAAACTGCCCCAACTTGACTGCCCAGTGCAGAACCCCAGGTGTGGACTTGGCTAAATCTCATGGCTTCTGCCCCATTGCCCCAGCTTTGCAGCATGTGGCATTAGCAATGCTTTCAGCCACTGCTAAACCCCTTGTGTGCATCCACAGCACTCAATAGCAGGCCAGGCTGTACCCCTCAAAGGGGGGGTACAGAAGGAGCCAAACAGACAGAGTCATAGAATGGTTTGCACTGGAAAGGACCCTAAAGATCATCCAGTTCTAACCCCCTGTCATGGGCAAGGACACCTCCCACCAGCCCAGCTTGCTCAAGGCCTCATCCAACCTGCTCCTGAACACCTCCAGGGAGGGGGTGACCACAGCCTCCTTGGGCAACCTGTGCCAGTGCCTCATCACTCTCACTGCAAAGAATTTCTTCCCAATCTGCAGTCTAAATCTCCCCTCTTACAGCTTAAATCCATTCCCCCTCATCCTGTCACTCCCAGCCCTTGTAAAAAGTCCCTCCCCAGCTGTCCTGTAGCCCCTTCAGGTACTGGAAGGCTGCTCTAAGGTCTCCCCAGGGCCTTCTTCTATTCTCCAGGCTGAACAGCCCTGACTCTCAGTCTGTCTGCACAGGGGAGGTTCTCCAGCCCTCTAATAATCTTCATGGTCTCCTCTGGACCTGCTCCAGCAGCTCCAGGTCCTTCTTGCACTGCAGGCACCAGAACTGGAGGCAGTGCTGCAGGTGAGGTCTGAGCTGAGCAGAGGGGCAGAAACTCCTCCCTGTGCTGCTGCTGCCACTTCTCCTGATGCAGCCCAGGACATGGTTGGGAAGAAGTTCCCCTGAGTCAGAACCGTTCACTGGCACAATGGAGTGGGGATCAGGTCTGACCTCCAGTCTCTCACCAGATGTGTGAGAGAGAGAGAGAGGAGGCCACACTTTGAGTACTGTGTCCAGTTCTGGGCTCCTCAATTCAAGAGAGATGTTGAGGTGCTGGAAGGTGTCCAGAGAAGGACAACAAAGCTGGTGAAAGGCCTGGAACACAAACCCTATGAGGAGAGGCTGAGGGAGCTGGGGTTGTTTAGCCTGGAGAAGAGGAGGCTCAGGGGGGACCTCATTGCTGTCTACAACTACCTGAAGGGAGGCTGTAGCCAGGTGGGGTTGGTCTCTTCTCCCAGGCACCCAGCAACAGAAGAAGGGGACACAGCCTCAAGCTGTGCCAGGGCAGGTCTAGGCTGGATGTTAGGAGGAAGTTGTTGGCAGAGAGAGTGATTGGCATTGGAATGGGCTGCCCAGGGAGGTGGTGGAGTGGCTGTCCCTGGAGGTGTTGAAGCCAAGCCTGGCTGGGGCACTTAGTGCCATGGTCTGGTTGATTAGCCAGGGCTGGGTGCTAGGTTGGGCTGGCTGAGCTTGGAGGTCTCTTCCAACCTCCTTGATTCTATGATTCTATGAAAGAACCCTCTGGTCTCTTGACCCTTCCTCCTCCTCCCCACTCCTGCTAAGTGTGGCTTGAGCCCTCCTCCCTTTTCTTCTTAGGTGTCTCTGGTTTTTACCTCCCTCTTTAACAAGGAAAACTGAGTGGGCCTTGTGGAGACTATTTCAGCCCACCAAGTTATTTATTAGAGTGAGCTGGTAAAAGGCTAACACCGTACAGTGGGCAGCCACCTCTCTCTCCCTCTTCCAGGCATGCTTTTCATATCCCATTTCAGACTCCCTCAGAGCCTTAACAAGTGTTTTTTGGCTTTTCACTGACGTTAATCACCTCAGAGTCATTTCATGTCACGCCACATTTTTTTTCCTCCAGCTCTGCAAGTTTTATCTAGAGGGGATATAGACTGACCTGGCAGCCTGCACATTTATTTTACTCACAGCAATGCTCTATTTATTGGGTTTTGGGTAGTACAATTGCATGCCTTAGACATGTAACCTGCTGTTCTTTCTAATTGCTTATTGTTATTAGTTATATAGTGGTGACATTGTTGACTCGAGATGCTTGGCTTTAAAAGTCCACTCTGGCATTATTGCTCTTGGTCCTGCACCACACTACCTAAGCTCTGTCTGCCTCTCTGCATTTCTCCAGTGAAATTCAAATGAGGAATAAATCAGGACTTTCCTCTGCCTCTGCCTCCAGCTAAGTTTCATGCCCTTGTTCTGCTTCTGCTCACTACCACTTCTCCTCCATCAGCCTTTTCAGTCCACACTCTTTTGTCTTTATTGTTGCTGCTGCATTTATTCTCTGTCCCCAACTACTCTTAGCCTGTCATTGGAGCATCTCTTCTCAGTCAGCTTCTCTCTCTTTTTTCTACTCTGTTGGATTTTTTTTGTTCTTTTTCCCTGAGGAGAGGCTGAGGGAGCTGGGGTTGTTAAGCCTGGAGAAGAGGAGGCTCAGGGCAGAGCTCATTGCTATCTGCAACTACCTGCAGGGAGGCTGTAGCCAGGTGGGGTTGGGCTCTTCTGCCAGGCAACCAGCAACAGAACAAGGGGACACAGCCTCAAGCTGTGCCAGGGCAGGTCTATGCTGGATGTTAGGAGGAAGTTGTTGGCAGAGAGAGTGATTGGCATTGGAATGGGCTGCCCAGGGAGGTGGTGGAGTCGTCATCCCTGGAGGTGTTGAAGCCAAGCCTGGCTGGGGCACTTAGTGCCATGATCTGGTTGGTTGGTCAGGGCTGGGTGCTAGGTTGGGCTGGCTGAGCTTGGAGGTCTCTTCCAACCTGGTTGATTCTATGGTTCTATGATTATTTTACTAACTTTGCCATTCTGCTACCTGAAAGTTCACTGGAGGTGGGTTGGGGATGTTGTTAGGCACCACTCCTCAGTTGCAGGCACAGTGGGTAACAGTGTCTTGGCCTCAGCAAGGAATTAGGTTTGATGAAGAGTTGGAATAGATTTGTAAAAGAGGCATTTAGAATTAAAAGAAGAAGGAAAAAATCAACCAACCCACAGACGTGTAACAATTAGAGGAAAAGTAACTAATTTGCCCTCATTATTCTTTCATCCATGGACAAAGAACCTTTAATAGAGAAATCCTAACAGCTGTTTGTTCAGCTCAATGGGAAGTCTTAGCACCAGCAGAGAAAGTGGGAAAGAGAGTGGAATATGTTTAGAATGAAGTCTGGTTCTTTTCTGAGATAGGAGCCCAAACTGCTTCCTTGCTTCAGAGCAGGAGCAGAGAGAGGCAGGGAAGGATTGGTGCAAAATTGAATCATAGAAGTGTTTTGGTTGGAAAAGGCCTCTCAGATCAAGTCCAACCATCAACCCAACCCTATCATGGCCACTAAACCATGTCCCCAAGTGCCATGGCCACACCTTTGTTGAACACCTCCAGGGATGAGGACTCCACCACATCTCTGGGCAGCCTGTTCCAGTGCTCTTAGTGTGATTTCCTAAGTGAAGCAGCAAACTAAACCAGCTGAGCAATCCAGATAATTCTGCACCTTAAACTGAGCTTTCTCAGCTTAACACCTTGCTATAGGAGATCTCCCACACCAGCCTTGGTGCTTGGGTGAAGAGAACCTAACTCTATGCCCAGTTATCAGCATATGCCTGAGGGTCTTAACAGCCTGATCTGCTTCTTCCTCCCTGATTTTACTGAGGGATGGGGTTGAGAGGTGAGGAAAGCAAGCATGAAGTTGATAGACCTGTAAATGAGTTTCAAGTCCTACTTACTGCTGCTCATTTTAAAGTGTCCCTCACCTAAGAAAATGCCAAATAACCTTTGGCTCACATAATCACATTGAGATCTGGAAAAACCAATCAGTAGGATCTGAAGGGCACTATTTCTTCATGCTATTGAGTCAAATATCCACTTATATTCCCTTTCCATTCTCTTCTCTTTCTACTCCATTCCATTTGATTCCATTCCTAGCCTCCCTAGCCTTCCTGTAGCCCCCTTCAGATCCTGGAAGGCCACTCCAGGGACTCCTGGAAGCCTTCTCTTCTCCAGGCTGCAGAGCCCCAACTCACAGGCTCACAGGATGTTAGGGGTTGGAAGAGACCCAAGGAGATCATCCAGTCCAACCCCCCTGCCAGAGCAGGGCAATCCTATCTAACACAGATCACAGACATGCAGACAGGCCTTGACAGGCTCCAGAGAAGGAGACTCCACAACCTCTCTGGGCAGCCTGTGCCAGTGCTCTGGGACCCTTAGAGTAAAGAAGCTCCCTCCTGTGTTGAGCTGGAACCTCCTGTGCTGCAGCTTCCATCCATTGCTCCCAGGGAGCAGTGAGCAGAGCCTGTCCCCCTGCTCCTGGCAGCCCTCAGATACTTATAAACATTTTTCAGATCCCCTCTCAGTCTTCTCTTCTCCAGACTAAGCAGCCCCAGGTCCCTCAGCCTCTCCTCATCAGCCATGCCCTCCAGTCCCCTCATCATCCTTGTAGCCCTCCACTGGACCTTCTCCAGCAGGTCCCTGTCCCTCTTCAACTGGGGAGCCCAAAACTGAACACAGTATTCAAGATGAGGTCTCACCAGGACAGAGTAGAGGGGGAGGAGAACCTCCCTTGATCTGCTGGACACACTCCTCCTAATACACCCCAGGATCCCATTGGCCTTCTTGGCCAGAAGGGCACATTGCTGTGCCATGGGTAACTCTCTCAGCCTGTCCTCAGAGCAGAGCTGCTGCAGCCCTCTGAGCATCTTCAGGTCATCCAGGCAGATTTTGAACGTCTCCAGAGATGGACACTCCACCTCCTCTCTGGGCAGCCTGATCCAGTGCTCTGTCACCCTTCAGTTAAAGAAATTCCTCCTCATGCGTAATTGGAACTTCAGGTTTGTGCCCACTCCTCTCGTGCCTTCACTGGGACCACTGAAGGAATCCTGGCCCCATCCTCCTAACACCCACCCTTGGGGCACTGATCAGCATCAGTGAGATTCCCCCTGCCAGACTTCTCTTTTCCAGCCCAATTCTCTCAGTCTTTCATTCTTCACCCACTGCAGTGTAGTAAGAGAGGTTTTACTCTGTGTGGGGTGGGAAAGTAGCCACATAGCAGCCCTGGAGGTTGATTGCTTTATGTGATAACACAGGCAACAACCTTCATCTTGCTGCGCAGTGTGAGGGTGCAGGGCTTCACCCAGCACCCCTTGGCAGGATTCAGTCCCACACAAAGTCTGGATGTGCTCAGTAAGGCAGGAGCTCTGCTCCCCTCTGCCAGGGCTTGAAGGATCAAGCTGCAAGTTTTTAATCAGCGCTCACTAAGTGCTTTTGGAAGAGGTAAACGTTGAGCTGGATCATCTGGCTACAAATAACTCCCAGCACTCAGCTTATTCCTACTGCTTTAACTTTCTTTTTTTATCCCATGGTGAAATTGTTTCCAAAATAAGCTCTTATCACATGGGATTTGGTTGCAGTGATGGAGTGTAACCTTGCAACGTGTACAGCTACGTGATGCAACCCAGACCTTGCTTCCCAGCACACTTTAGTATCTCTTCCTGGAGCAGTTACAGACGAGTAGCAAATTACGCAGGGCCCATCAGCTGGGGAATGGTCTTGTTCCTTGCAGCCCAGAAGGCTAACTGCATCCTGGCCTGCACCATATGTACTGCCCCCACTTCTGGTGTTTCCAGCACAAGAATGGCAGGGAACTGTTGGAGAGGGTCCAGAGGAGGCCATGAAGATGATCAGAGGCTGGAAAACCTCTCCTGAGGGGACGAGCTAAGAGAGTTGAGGTTGTTCAGCCTGGAGAAGAGAAGGCTCCAGGGAGACATTAGAGCAGAATTCCAGTATCTGAAGGGGGGCTACAAGAAAGCTGGGGAGGGACTTTTTACAAGGGCTTGCAGTGACTGGGCCAGGGGCAATGGCTTTGAGATGGGAGAATGAGACTGGAGATGAGGAAGAAGTTCTTTGCAATGGGGGTGGTGAGGCAGTGGCACAGGTTGCCCAGGGGGGTTGTGGCTGTCCCCTCCCTGGAGGTGTTCAAGGCCAGATTGGATGAGGCCTTGAGCAAGCTGTGCTGCTGGGAGGTGTCCCTGCTGATGGCAATGGGATTGGTACTAGATGATCTTTAAGATCCCAACCCAAACCATTCTATGAGTCTGTGAATTCCCAGACTCCCTCCTGGTAGCCGGTTGCCCAGAAGATGCTGATCTTTAACAGAGAGGGCATTTGCTGTATTGAAATCATTCTTACTGGCATTGAAAATGTGGCAGTTATGAAGAAATAGACCCTGCCAGTTACCTTTCTCTTGTTTTCATCCATCCTCACAGAAGCCAGGCAATTTGTGGCTTCACTAGAACCTACAAGGCACATGTGGTAGGAAGACTTCACTTACAAGCAGCCAAAGTGAGTGCAACCAAGCAAAAAAGTGAACAGTTGGTGAAGTGAAATGCATCCCTTGCTTCAGACAGGAATGCAGTGGAATGAAAGCTGCAGCAGGCTGCCTTTCCCTTAAGCAGCTCTAATTTCAAAATCTGGCCCTGGAGAGATGAACTTTTGCTTTAATTGAGGAGGTGGATCCCAGCTCTTTGTCACTCCATCAATCAGCACCCTTGGCGGCAGCGGTAGCGCTGCGCTACGGAAGGATGGAGGATTTATTCCCTGCACGTTGAGTAAGGCTTCCTGCCCGGAGCTGCTGGAAGCTGGGGTGGCCTGGCCTCTGCAGCACCCCACAGATCCTGTCCTCTTCCACACCCTGCAGATCCTGTCCCCTTCCATCTGATACTGGGCAGTATCCTTCAAGACACAGTCAAAGCCCAGGCTCAACTTTCCCCTTTGGGAGACTGCAGTTGTTGACTTAAGAATTTCAGCTTGTTCCTTACATCTTGTCCATCTGTTTCCTCAGATGTGGGCAGAGCCTTGCCCAAAAACCATTCTGTACTGAGAAAAGTAAGGGGGGAGACACTGCTCAGCTTGCAGCCTGCTCATTTGAGCTTCCCAATCTCTAGTTTAAACATCATTATTTTGGTTGAAGTTTTTTCTTGTCCCCTCCTTCCCAGTTGCAGATATGAGATGATCTCTGCTGGACATTGCAGGTGAAGCACAGGTCTACTTCTGTCTCTTTTCATGCAATCCCAAGCACAACTCCAGGCTGGGTGGGGAATGGCTGAGAGCAGCCCTGAGGAAAAGGACCTGGAGGTCTGGGGTGATGAAAAGCTCAACATGAGCCTGCAGTGTGAGTGCAGCCCAGACAGCAACCCTGTGCTGGGCTGCAGCAAGGGCAGTGTGGGCAGCAGGGCAAGGGAGGGGATTCTTCCCCTTGGCTCTGCTCTCCTCAGACCCCACCTGCAGTCCTGGGTGCAGTTCTGGAGCCCCTAAAAGAAGAAGGACATGGAACTGTTGGAGCCAGACCAGAGGAGGCCACCAAGATGCTGAGAGGGCTGCAGCAGCTCTGCTGTGAGGACAGGCTGAGAGAGTTGGGGCTCAGCAGCCTGGAGAAGAGAAGGCTTGTAGGAGACCTTAGAGTGGCCTTCCAGGCTCTGAAGGGGCTGCAGGAAGGCTGGGGAGGGACTATTGCCAAGGTCTTGTAATGATAGGATGGGGAGGAATGGGTTGGAACTGGCAGAGGGGAGATTGAAACTAGATGTTAGGAAAGGGTTCTTTGCAGTGAGGGTGGTGAGACACTGGCACAGGTTGCTCAGGGAGGTTGTGGAGCACAGAAGCACTGAATCTAAGAGAGATGCAGACAAGCAGAGAACTCTTGAGCTGGGAGGTACAGCTGCAGGTTAAAGCACTGTACTTTGTTTTGTCCTTCCCAGCATTTGGTCTCAGGGGTCATAGCCAAGATGCTAGCTGTCGTCTGTGGGGCTCCTTCTTTCCTCCTCACATCCCTGGCTGCAAAACTAACTCAGGGAAGAGAGGAAGCAAGATAAAGAAGGAAAAATCGGTTTAGGGAGCATGGCTGGCTTGGTGAAAAAGAATTCTAACTACATTGAACGTGGGAGCTGTGCATGCTTTGGAGCTGTTAGCAAGCAGGAGGACTGCAGGCACTTCATTCCTCTGCTGTGTGTGGAGGGCAGAGTTTACTCCACATCTTAGCAGATACTTCTGAGCATGGGCCCAGCCTCGTGATAATTTACCAGGAGGACATCATCATCTTTGGACCTTTGCCTATAGATTTATTCAGAGTAAAAGGCAGAAGGACCCTTCTGGACAATCTCGAGGGTGAGCAGGAGAAAAGAGTTACTTATAAGCTGTTACAAATTGGTGCTGGGTAATGGCTGGAGCGTTGATCAGACAATATAAGAGGGCCCCCGGTGGCTACCGGCTTAACAGCTGCGTGTAAGTCAGGCAGCGAGCATTTGCTTGTAGCTGCTCTGGTTTTGGTTTTTATTGAAGAGGCAGGAAGCATAAACATGGGACAGGCAGTCTAGGGGCTGCTTTAAAGGGCTGCACTTGTTTAAAGTGTCCGTGGAAATGTCAGGGCCTTCCGTGAAGAGAACAAGTTGGGCGTTGAGTTGGGAAGACTAATTGGGCCAGGTCACCCGAAGCTGTGCCTCGAGTGGGGCTGTGGGTGAGGACATCTCTCCTGCCCACACGAGTTACTCAGCAACTCCACAGTGTGGGGAGCTGCTGCAAAGACAGAGGATCCCCAGATGTGAGAACATGCTCAGCACGAAGGCAACTGTTTGCTTTTCCAGCTGGTTATCAAGCTAGTTCTGGAGGTAATAGGCTGCACCTCAATTAAAACCTACCTGCCCCCCCTGAAACATTTAATATTTGTGTAAATATTAAACATTTAGAAGAATATCAAATGCATTTGTTTGGAATTGAGCCCTGTTGACATTTTCCCACTGTCTGAATAAAGATTACAAATGGGAAGTAATTTACTTAGGCAGAAATTCTGCCTGCATCAAACTCACTTGAAGAGGAGGCAAAGAGGAGACCTCATTGCTGTCTACAGCTCCCTGAAAGGAGGATGCAGTGAGGTGGGGGATGGGCTCTGCTCCCTAGGATCAGGTGATAAAATGAGAGAGCCACCAAGATGCTCAGAGGGCTGGGGCAGCTCTCCTGTGAGGACAGACTAAAAGAGCATGGGCTCTGCAGCCTGCAGAAGAGAAGGCTTGGAGGAGACCTTGGAGTGGCCTTCCAGTACCTGAAGGGGGCTAGAGGAGGGCTGGGGAGGGACTATTGACAAGGTCTGGTAATGACAGGAGGAGGAGGAATGGGTTTAAATTGGCAGAGGGGAGATTGAAACTGGATGTTAGGAAGAAGTTGTTTGCAGTGAGGGTGGTGAGACACTGGCAGAGGTTGAGGGTGGTGAGACACTGGCACAGGTTGCCCAGGGAGGTTGTGGAGCACAGAAGCACAGAATGTGATCAAAGATCACATTCTGTGCTTCTGTGCTCCACAACCTCCCTGGAGATATTCAAGGCCATGTTGGATGAGACCTGTTGCAGTGGAAGGTGTCCCTGCCTATGGTGAGGGGTTGGAACTGGCTGAGCTTTAAGGTCCCTTCTAACCTAAACCATTCTATGATTCAATGTGATTGTGCCAGGGGAGGGTTAGGTTGGAGATCAGGAAAAAAATCTTACTGAAAGATTGAACAGGCACTGGAAGAGGATGCCCAGGGAGGTGATGGAGTCACCACCCATAAAAGGGTTCAAGAAAGGTGTGGCCATAGCACATGGGGACAGAGTTTAATGGCCATGGTGGTGTTGGGTTGATAGATAGACTCAAAGATCTTGGAGGTCTCTTCTTGGAACTGGATGATCTTTGAGGTCCCTTCCAACCTAAACCATTCTGTGATTCTGCAGTTCTATGATTCTTTTGTCTCCCAGCAGTGGTGAACCATCCTCACCTGCATTGCAGGGTCTTAGCTGTGCCCAAACTCACCTCCTGGCTATGCCAGGGCAGCAGTAAGCAGCAGTTGGGTGCTGTACAGTGGCTACATTGCTCTAGCCATCCTAATGGAGTTGTTTGATGCCTAATGCGAGGGCCGTGCTGACTTGTTTTATGAGTGTGAACATAGAAGTGGTCAGGAAAGTCGTGGCTATGGCACATGGGGACAGGGTTTAATGGCCATGGCACATGGGGACAGGGTTTAATGGCCATGGTGCTGTTGGGTTGATGGTCAGACTCAAAAGATCTTGGAGGTCTCTTCTTGGAACTGGATGATCTTTGAGGTCCCTTCCAACCTAAACCATTCTGTGATTCTGCAGTTCTATGATTCTTTTGTCTCCCAGCAGTGGTGAACCATCCTCACCTGCATTGCAGGGTCTTAGCTGTGCCCAAACTCACCTCCTGGCTATGCCAGGGCAGCAGTAAGCAGCAGTTGGGTGCTGTACAGTGGCTACATTGCTCTAGCCATCCTAATGGAGTTGTTTGATGCCTAATGCGAGGGCCGTGCTGACTTGTTTTATGAGTGTGAACATAGAAGTGGTCAGGAAAGTCGTGGCTATGGCACATGGGGACAGGGTTTAATGGCCATGGCACATGGGGACAGGGTTTAATGGCCATGGTGCTGTTGGGTTGATGGTCAGACTCAAAAGATCTTGGAGGTCTCTTCTTGGAACTGGATGATCTTTGAGGTCCCTTCCAACCTAAACCATTCTGTGATTCTGCAGTTCTATGATTCTTTTGTCTCCCAGCAGTGGTGAACCATCCTCACCTGCATTGCAGGGTCTTAGCTGTGCCCAAACTCACCTCCTGGCTATGCCAGGGCCGCAGTAAGCAGCAGTTGGGTGCTGTACAGTGAGTACTTTGTTCTAGCCATCCTGATGGAGTTGTTTGATGCCTAACGCGAGGGCCACGCTGACTTGTTTTACGATGTCCCACACCAGCAGTGCGTAGCTTTCGCTTAGATTTGGAAGTGTTCAGGCTTTATATTAAAGGTTCATTTCTTCTTTTCATCATTCAGCTCACTCATTTGCACCGTAATGTACTTTCCCTTTCCTCCTCCTGATAGCTGCTGCTTTTATACCTATTTTGCCAGCCGTATTTTAAAGTCTAATCCATACAGCAGTTGGCTAAAATTCCATAGCGTTGCTTATTTCTTACCTATAACTCTTCATAAAAAATAGGGCTGTGCCAACCTATTATATCCTTAATAGAATATTCTAATGGTTATTAAATCAATTGACTCTGAATCTCACTTTAATAAATGAGTCAGACAGTATTTTCCAATTACTGTCAGCCGCCACCTTTCCAAAGAGCAGATTATTTTGATTGAATTTTTAAAGCTGTTCAGCACTTTTTTGTTCCACTTTTTTTCCTTCTCCTTTTTTTTTTTAACTTCTTTTTTCTTCTCTTTTTTTTTTTTTTTTCTTCATTCCATTTTTTTCCTCCCACTGAGAAGAGCCAAAAGCAGGAGCTCTGATCTGCAGAGAAGGAGAGCCTCTTGCACTGTATCTGATGCTCCATTCCGGATTTATCCCAAATGAAAACTGAGAACATGACATTTCACCAGCCCAATTAATGGTATCACACTTTGCACTTAGAATTATAGAATCATGGAATCAGTCAGGGTTGGAAGGCAAAATGTGCCAGGGGAGGGTTAGGTTGGAGAGGAGGAAAAATACCTTTGGTGCAAGAGTGGTCATGGATTGAAAGAGGCTGCTGAAGGAGGCAGGGGAGTCCCCATCCCTGCAGGTGTTCAAGAAACCTGTGACCATGGCACTTGGGGACATGGTGTAATGGCCATGGTGGGGTTGGATTGATGGTTGGACTGGGTGACCTTAGAGAGCTTTTCCAGCTATAACAATTGTACAAGCAAGTTTTTATATTGTGTTTACAACTCCTCTGAACTTCAGAACCACAGACAGGATACTACAAAAAGACCCTATAGAATCAATCATAGAATCAGTCAGGATTGGAATGGACCACAAGGATCAGCCAGTTCTAACTCCCTGCCATGCCCAGGAACACCCTACCCTAGATCAGGCTGGCCAGACCTCCATCCAGCCTGGCCTGAAACACCTCCAGCCATGGGGCCTCAACCACCTCCCTGGGCAACCCATTCCAGCCTCTCACCACTCTCATGCTCAACAACTTCCTCCTTACATCCAGGCTGAGTCTCTCCACCTCCAGCTTTGCTCCATTCCCCCCAGTCCTATCACTCCCTGACAGCCTAAAAAGTCCCTCCCCAGCTTTTTTGTAGCCTCCCTCAGATACTGGAAGGCCACAAGGAGGTCACTTCCAGAGCACCCTACCAAATCGCTAGCTAAACATGAAAGTCAAGCCAGGACCCAGTGTGTAAACAGAGCCCTTTGCATCCTCTTTCTGCATCTGGCACCTTTGCAGGAGCAGCCACACCCTGGCTCTTGCATGCCAGGGGAAGATAAAATGCTTGGGCTTGGCTGTGCTTTGAAATCCCTGATGGAAAGCAGAGCACAGGGGACAAAGGTTTGTCCCCTCATCCTTCTGCAGTGCTGCGTGACCCAAGCGAGCAGGCAGTTGTGTGCCTGGCTGTGTTATCTTGAACCTTTCCAAAGGCAGATGGCAGCGACTCTGCCTCTTCTGTGTGTTGTAGATAGTCCTGGACTCCGCTCCAGCTCCGCCGTCCCGCTTGCATTAAAAAATCTTCAGGGATACTAATTAGGTCAGCCTGTTAAAGGAGAAATTAAAACTGAACACCTCTGCTTTAAAGATGGGGAGTCTGAGAGGCACAGCCCATGCTGCCATGCCCGAGGTGGTGAGAGTAAGGCAGTGCTGGAGTTTGGAATGGAATCCAGCACTGCCAGCTCTTCTGCCAACGCTCTAACCTTCTCTCTCTCCCCTGCATTTATACCGCGCTGGCCTCGCGTTCTTCAATTCAAGGACTGGAACCTTGCCCTTTGTTCCAAGGCTGAAGCACAGAGCAGGTGGTGTGCACAGAATGGGTGAAAAAGAGTGTGAGGGGAAGGGTTTGTAACCTTCTGAACAGTCAGAGAGGGCGGAGGGACACACACACACACACACACACACAAAAGAGAAGTTATACAAATGCAGTCACATTTTCAATGCGGTCTTTAGAACTGGATGACTAAAAACCATTTCACTTTTAAGAGGCAGCTTAGGCTCTGCACAAATTGATGTCTCTTTGCCTGGGGAAGTTTCCTATCTGCCCCAGGCCAGTGGGTGAGGGGATTTTTCAAACCCTGCTTACAAGCCTTTAGGAAAAAAAATCGGATTTGCAAGATGCAGTAATCAAAGAGGTTTTGATGTTGGTGAGCAGGAGATCGCCTCGGACCCGGGCGGTACGGGAAATACAATGGGGTCACAGCTGATGGGGTTCGGCGCTTCTGGAGCATGTACAAATAGAGCAACTGAAATGAGCTCTGCTTCGGCAGCAGGGCACGTGCTGCCTTCCTCCTTTTTCCTCGTCAGCTAAGGTAATGGAAAGCCTCCTCTGTCTCCTGTAGCTCCATCTAAAAATACTCCTTGTTAGGAAGTCTTTCTGCCCTGGAATGTTTGAAGAAGTCCCCGTTCAGCGTTCCCGTGCTCGAGAATGATTAGCATGGTTCATTTACACTTTGCCAACAGTAACTCTGTGATTTGAGAACTGGCATCGATTAGCTTCACCTTGACATGTGGAAGGTCCTGAAATGGAGCTCCCTTTGTCCTAATTCCTTTGGCTGTGTGTGTAAGCACAAACAGTTTGATGAAGAAGCTTCACCCTGCAGGCTTTCTAGCTCCTGATTACCCATGGTGGGGACTGGCACTGTCTTCAGAGCTATCTGTTAGGTAACAGCCTGACGAGGTAAGGATCTGGATGTAGGAGACAGGATCTAGCTACTTGTGGCAGTCTGTACAGCCCTCATAATTGATTGGGAAGTTCAGGGAAGAGGAGGCATTAAAGTATGGCTCGTTGAGCCTTCCTTCTCTTTGCTGTTCTCTCTTCTGCAGCTTTGCCCACAGCTGTGCATTGCTGCTTGTTGGCAGAGCATGGCATACAGCCTGCCTCACAGGATGTGGCCAGCTCTCCTAGATGTGCACACTGCTGCCTGCCAGCTTCTTTCCCCTCCTGCTCCCCTTCACAGTGCTTGCATGGACCATACTTGTCTGAGCAGCAGCAAAAGCAGGACACACTGGGAAGGGTTTGTCAGTGATGGTGGAAAACCTCAAGTCCCAGGCAGCTCTTGAAAATCCACTACAATTTTCCCTACTGAGGAAATAGTTCACTTGTATTTGCTGAGTGGTTGCTAATGTATCTATGAAGAGTCAAGAAAGGTGTCACCTGCCTGAGGAGGAGGTGTCACCTACCCCTAATGTGCCTCCAAGATGCCTTCTGCACAGAGTGTGTCTGGATGGGACATGTACCTCAGCAGCCTGTGCTCCTCTGTCTCCATATTCCAGTCCCTCCAGAGGGGCTGTGGTGGCAAACCAGCTGAGATTGACCTGAGCCTTTTCCTGTGTTGGTGCTGATGGCTGTCCCCAGCAGATCCAGCTACGGGTTGGCAGGGAGTGAGCACAGAGTCAAAGGTAGTGAAGTTCTTCTGTCTGGTGTGGGTGACAGAGACAGGCACCTCAGTGGCAATGGTCTGTGGGCACAGGACTGCTGGGACCACTGAGCTTCTCCATCCAGAGCATGTCTGCTGCTTCACAGCCTCCAACAGCTCCTCAGCAGGACCACTGAAAAGTGCTTTCATGAAGGACTGGGTGGAGGAGGAAGGGAAGGCAGTGGTTTGTCATCTGAGCATGCAGGTTACACTGGGGCATGTTTGGCCATACCTGTGGCACCACTGTGTTGAGCTAAGGCTGAGGGGAGGAGAAGAGAGGCCACATGCCAGTGTGTCCACTGTAAAGAGCAAAAGTGAGGTCCTATGTTCTTCTCATAGTCACTGCATGAAGAACACAGATTCACCATGGAAGGCAATGGAGACTCCATCTATAGGGACATTATGTTCAGAGCAGAGAGAGCTGCCCAATTACAATGGAGACTCCATCTATAGGGACATTATATTCAGAGCAGAGAGAGCTGCCCAGTTACAGGTTGTTGTCAGGGTAGGAGGTTTTGTGGTCAGCATTTTCCCTATTGCTCCAAAGGAGACTCTTCACCTGTCTGCCCTCCTGAAGCTTCAGTCCATTGTCCCTTCTCCTATAGTGGCAGGACTGCAAACCTTTGTCAAAACTCCCTCCCCAGCTCTGCTGGAGCCCCCTTCAGGTACTGGAAGGCTGCTCTAAGGTCTTCCCAGAGCCTTCTCTTCTACAGGCTGAACAGCCCCAACTGTCTAAGCCTGTCCCCATAGGGGAGGTTCTCCAGCCCTCTGACTATCTTTATGGCCTCCTCTGGACTCTCTTCAACAGTTCCAGGTCCCTCTTATGCTGGGGGCCCCAGAACTGGAGACAGTGCTGCAGGTGTGGTCTCAGCAGAGCAGAGCAGAGGGGCAGAATCCCCTCCCTGCGTGCTGTTGCTCTCCTTGCTCTGGATGCAGCCAGCACAAAGCTGGCTCTGGGCTACCAGCAGCCATTGCCCAGTGACCAACAAGTGACACCCAAGCCCTTCTCCTTGAGACTGCTCTCCAGCCACTCCTTTCCCAGCCTGGATTTGTGCTTGGCACTGCCCCAAGAACAAAGCTCTCTGCTGTCACCCTCTACAGCAGCTGCCGGCCGCCATTGTCGGTCAGGTCGGTCACTGCTCATCGCGGGCAGGGGGGTAGGCAGTGTGGCATTTAGGTGCTTGAGGTGGGCAGGACGCTCTCCTAAACTGGTCCTTTTCCACCTGAGCGCTGCTGGGGAGCTGTGCCAGTCTCTAAGCATTTCATTCCCTCCTGGTTTTTGCTAATCAGCTCCAGTATTTACCTGGAGATCAATGCGGCTGCTGTAGCACACCGGTGACATACAGAAGGACCTTTTCTAAGCGGCGCGCTGGGAATTGAGGCCTCTGCAGCAGGGCTGGAAGCCACTTCTTACCTAGCAACTGTTTCTAAGTAGGACAGCCGTTGACTGCCCTCATGGCAGAGTGGATGAATCCTGCAGCACCCTCAGGAAGGGAACCTGGTGCCAGGCACCAGCCGGCCTTCGGAGGACAATGGGAGGAAGCGGAGGAACAAGCGGCAGGGAGTGGGAAGGGTTTTAAAGCCACAGGATGTTGACGGGAAAGCTGCGTCAGGAGGTGCACAGGGACTTTTCTGGGCTGGGGAGAGGAGAAATGCAAATAAAAAGGGGACCAAAAAAAATCTTGGATTGTCAGAAAGGGAGCTGGAAAATCCTGTGGCTTGCAAAAGGTTTCGTGTATGCCCCTGGGACTGCGAACGTGGAGCAGGAGTGTTGGGAGGGAACCAACTGCCCTCCTGTCTCATGCTGGTTACCAGAAGCTCCACGTCAGCCAGAGTGCCCCAAATGGGTGCCCTCACAGTTCTTAGCCGTGGTAGAGCGGATGCTCAGCCTCACTGATCACCCTTACAACCCTCATACTGGAGCAGGCTGCCCAGAGAGCTTATGGAGTCTCCTTCTCTGGAGACTTTCAAGTCCTCTCCAGATGTGTTCCTGTGTGACCTGCCCTAGGTGATCCTGCTCTGCCCGGGGGGGTTGGACTGGATGATCTGCAGAGGTCACTTCCAGCCCCTGCCATTCTGTGATTCTATGACTCTGTGTGCAAATGTACTCGGTCGTGTCCAGGCAGCTCTCCTAAGAGGTGATGTTGCAGCTCTGCTAAGAGGTGATGCTGCAGCTCTTACTCATCATTTCCTGCTGAAGTCCAAGCTTTGCATTCTGTCTGATGCCATCTGTATGTGGAAAATCTGTGCTTGTGTGTTCTGCTAAGCTTTGTACATTCTGAAGCCTTCAGGTAGGAGAACACTGCAGCAGCCATAGGTGCTGAGGGACATCCTGAGCTTGGGAAAACCAAACAGCTCTTCAGTTCATAGTTCAGACTTGCTCTTTGATGGGAGCTGTGGTGAATTTCACTTCTCCTCTGATTTCTCCTGCAGATGAAGGACTGAACCATGAATGCAAGCTCTGCAATCAGACATTCGACTCTCCTGCCAAACTTCAGTGCCACCTGATAGAGCACAGCTTTGAAGGCATGGGGGGCACCTTCAAATGCCCAGTGTGCTTTACAGGTAGGAGGCCATTGCTGCTGGTCCCAAACACACTTACACTTGCAGAACTTCACTTTCAGCTGTGCCACATGCTGGATTTAGGTCAGATTTAGGAGACCCTACCTGGAGTACTGTGTGCAGTTCTAGAGTCCCCAGCAGAAGCAGGACATGGAGCTGGTGGAGCCAGTCCAGAGGAGGCCACCAAGATGCTCCGAGGGCTGTGGCAGCTCTGCTGTGAGGACAGGCTGAGAGAGTTGGGGCTCTGCAGCCTGGAGAAGAGAAGGCTTAGAGGAGACCTTGGAGTGGCCTTGCAGTATCTGGAAGAGGGCTGGGGAGGGACTATTGCCAAGGTCTTGTAATGCCAGGAGGAGGAGGAATGGGTTTGAAGTGGCAGAGGGGAGACTGAAAGTGGATGTTAGGAAGAAGTTGTTTGCAGTGAGGGTGGTGAGACGCTGGCACAGGTTGCCCAGGGAGCTTGTGGAGCAGAGAATCACAGAATGTGATTAAAGGTTCTGTGCTCCACAACCTCCCTGGAGGTGTTCAGGACCAGGTTTGGATGAGACCTTGAGCAACCTGTTCTAATGGGAGGTGTCCCTGCCTATGGCAGGAGTTTGGAATTGGATTTGCTATGAGTTCCCTTCCAACCTAACCCATTTTATGATTCTATGATTTGTGCTCATTTGTGATGTTAATTAGAAATGCTTTAGGAAGCTCAGTGGAGAGCAAAGCATCCACCTGTAAGAACAGCATTTTGAGCTCTCCTACCAGAAGTTTGAGGTTTCTCTAATCACAGAAGCGACAGTCCATAGTGTGACATTCATTACCTTCCTGTTCCAAACTCGCTGAGGTTAAAGCTCCCCATAAATTTGTGCTCTAGAGCTACAGATGTTTCCCCTAAAAATGAAATACCTGGAAGCAGAACCTTATAACCCAGCTAGGCACAGCCTGTGCAGCCACACTCTCCTCTGGAGGGGTAAGAAGGTCTGCCTGCACGCGTTCACGGGCTTGTGGTGAGAAGAAACACCCTTGTAAAGTGCTTTAGAAACCAGTCCATGCTTTCTTGCCACAAGTCAAGCTCTGCTCTCCCCTGACACAAGTCCAAGTGTGGAATAATCCTCCCCAAGTCAGCGGTGTTACTCGGTAGTAAAACCCAAGTGAGAAAATAACTTGACCCAGTAGGGCTAAGCACTGCAGTGCTTGGGCCATAACGAGGAGCAGAAAAATGCTGTTGTTGGAAATGAAAACACATTAAAAGGATGCCTACAGAGCTGGGAGCTTTTTTAAGGACTTCTTAATAGAAGAGTTTCATAGAATGATAAGCTGAAACATAAGCGTTAATATGTGTAGCTTACATGGCAAATTTTGCTTTACAAGATGAATAGCAAAGATAATCACAAACATGACAAAACACACTTCGGGTATTCTGGCAGCAGTGGCATGCTAAGCCTGGAAGGCAGTCAGGGTTTCTGGTCTCCATTAATGGGAGTGAAGGATTTTCATTGATAGGCAAATAGCCCCTTAAATACCTTCCTTTTACTCCTCTTTGTTTGGCAGCTCCCCTCCCAGTAAACCCGCAGTGTGTGCGCTGCAGAGGGGAAGGAGAATTGAGTTTTTCATCTCTCCGATGGTGATGACCTCACTGCCTTCAGCCTTCACACATTTCTGTGGCTTGCACAATTGAAACAGCCAAACAAACCAAAAAAACCCAAAACCCAACAACAACAAACCACAGAGTTCATCTTCACTGCACAGCTTGGCACAGCCCTGTCTGAGCCCTCGACAGTTTGCTCCTTAGGAGGCTGTGCTCAGTAACTCTTTCACTGAGGCTTTTTTGGGGTTTTTCTAGTTTTAATGCTGATTCTATTCATTCTTTGCCCCTCCCTTCCACCCCCACGCCCTTGATTTTGTGTACACATGGTGATATGTGTCTAGGATTTGTGTACACATAGCATGATATACACAACACCAAGGGCAAGGTCCTGCAGCGGGGTCGAGGCAATGCCAAGGACAAATCCAGGCTGAGCAGGGACTGGCTGGAGAGCAGCCCTGAGGAGAGGGACTTGGGGGTGCTGGTGGATGAGAAGCTCAACATGAGCCAGCAGTGTGCACTTGCAGCCCAGAAAGCCAAGCAGAGCCTGGGCTGCAGCAGCAGAAGTGTGGCCAGCAGGGCCAGGGAGGTGATTCTCTTCCTCTGCTGCGCTCCGCTGAGACCCCACCTGGAGTACTGCATCCAGTTCTGGAGCCCCTGGGACAAGAGGGATGTGGAGATGCTGGAGAGTGTCCAGAGCAGGGCCAGGAGGATGCTCAGAGGGCTGCAACAACTCTGCTGTGAGCNTGGTCCCTTCCGACCCTGACTGATTCTGTGATTGATTCTATAGGGTCTTTTTGTAGTATCCTGTCTGTGGTTCTGAAGTTCAGGGGAGTTGTAAACACAATATAAAAACTTGCTTGTACAATTGTTATAGCTGGAAAAGCTCTCTAAGGTCATCCAGTCCAACCATCAATCCAACACCACCATGGCCATTACACCATGTCCCCAATTGCCATGGTCACAGGTTTCTTGAACACCTTCAGGCATGGGCACTCCACCACCTCCCTGGGCAGCCTCTTCCAATCCCTGACCACTCTTGCACCAAAGGTATTTTTCCTCCTCTCCAACCTAACCCTCCCCTGGCACATTTTCAGGCCATTTTCTCTTGTTCAGCCCCGTGATACTAGGGAGAAGAGCCCATCCCCCACCTCACTGCAGCCTCCTCTCAGGGAGCTGTAGAGAGCAATGAGGTCTCCTCTCAACCTCCTCTTGTCCACTCTAATCAACCCCAGCTCCCTCAGCTGCTCCTCCTCAGCCTTGTTCTCCAGACCCTTTCCCATCTTCATTGCCCTACTCACCCTCATTACTTACATAAGGAGAACCTAGAGATGGTTCTCCTCATGTAAAGGCCTGGAACACAAACCCTATGAGGAGAGGCTGAGGGAGCTGGGGTTGTTTAGCCTGGAGAAGAGGAGGCTCAGGACAGAGCTCATTGCTGTCTACAACTACCTGAAAGGAGGTTGTAGCCAGGTGGGGTTGGGCTCTTCTCCCAGACAACCAACAACAGAAGAAGGGGACACAGCCTCAAGCTGTGCCAGGGCAGGTCTAGGCTGGATGTGAGGAGGAAGTTGTTGTCAGAGAGAGTGATTGGCATTGGAATGGGCTGCCCAGGGAGGTGGTGGAGTCGCCGTCCCTGGAGGTGTTCAGGAAAAGCCTGGATAAGGCACTTAGTGCCATGGTCTGGTTGACTGGCTAGGGCTGGGTGCTAGGTTGGACTGGATGATCTTGGAGGTCTCTTCCAACCTGATTGATTCTGTTCTATTCTATTCATGAGCCAGATCCCTGATAAAACCAATCCTTCAATCCTGAGCCAGCAGCCTCCTGCAGTACGTTAAGGAGTACGGAGCTAAGTCAATTCCAGTCTGTGCAGATCACTTTTTGCTGATGGGGTAAATAGACAGGGAGCATTAATCATAAACAACTGTGCTTTATTAGCAATATGCCACTCAATTACTTCAGCAGGTCTTGCTAGAATATTACCAAGAAGTTAAAATCACCAATAGAAGCTTGGTATGGAAAATGGAATCTGATCTTTCCTCTTTCTTCTTGTTTTAATGTCAGGGTAATGAGAAATGTGATTAAAATGTATGACTCAGAAGAACAATATTCTGATGGGTTTTTTTTTTTTTGTTGCCTGGCAATTAGAATAATTTTAATGATTAGCAGTGGAGTCAAAGTCAAATGCCAGCAACTTTAATAAATCCTTTCCCTGCCTATACAGATTAATATTGTAGATGCAAACTTTTTTTTTTCCAGGTCACAGTGCACCAGGCATCCATCAGAAGTCAGTGCTGCCAACCCAAACACTGCCTCTGGCATATACAATTTAATTATTAATAGTATGTCTCCTAGGTAAACTGTTACACAGTCTTAGGGCCTTGTTTTGTAGTCATTAAAATTGAACATGTTTATATTATTGAAACCCTTGCATGCCGTCTGCAGGCAGAGCTGATCTTAAAGTATCCAAAGAGAATTTACCTGCAGTTCTGTTTCACATTTAGAGACATTGCCCCGGTGTAGCTGTGGGATATAATTGTTAGCATTAACACATTTAAATACAGAGCTGGTTGTTAGATTTCACTTTAGGCACACAGAGTAAACAGGACTTTGGCATCTCTGCCTTGCAGACCTGTTGGTTGCTAGGAAATAAGTTGTGTGTGTGTGTGTGTGTGTGTGCGTGTGTGTGTGTGTGTGTGTGTTCCATCCA
The DNA here is from genome assembly GCA_013400475.1 of Tricholaema leucomelas. Lineage (NCBI taxonomy): Eukaryota > Metazoa > Chordata > Aves > Piciformes > Lybiidae > Tricholaema lacrymosa > Tricholaema leucomelas. The sequence goes on along the minus strand of WAAF01009805.1, from coordinate 42,466 downwards.
AGTACAGTGCGCATGGAGCAATAATTCTGGAGAGAAAATGGCATTTTAAAATTCTTTAGATTTCAGATCTTCATTGTTTGTCCTCTTCTTGGACAGGTCTCGAAGGCCTTTTCCAACCTGACTGATTCTGTGCTTCTTTTTCTCTGTATCTTTTCTCTTCTTTGCTTTGCTTTGCTTTGCTTTTCTCTTCTCTTTTCTCTTTTCTTTGCTTTTTCCTTCTCTTCTCTTCTCTTCTCTTCTCTTCTCTTCTCTTCTCTTCTCTTCTCTTCTCT
>WAAF01009805.1:1194-41668 GCA_013400475.1 Tricholaema leucomelas | reverse complement strand
TTTCTTCTCTTTTCTTTTCTTTTCTTTTCTTTTCTTTTCTTTTCTTTTCTTTTCTTCTTCTCTTCTATTTTCTCTTCTCCTCTTCTCTTCTTGTATTTTCTTGTCTTTTCTTCCTTCCTTCCAAATTCCGAGTTCCTTCTAAATTCCTTCTATCCATATTCCTTCCTTCCTTCTTTCCAAGCAATTTAATTCATTTCAGCAGAAGGATCCCACCTTGTGTTGAGTGGTACTGATTAGAGCAAGGGTGCAATGTGGCATCAGAGTAACTTCACCTCATGGAGTCTCTGTGTGTCAGTGGGAAGTTGTCCATCTATCACTCTTTACTTGCAATATGAACTAATACAAAGCTCATTCTTTGTTTAATGTTTCAGTGTTTGTCCAAGCAAACAAGCTGCAGCAGCATATTTTCTCAGCCCATGGACAAGAGGACAAGATCTATGACTGCACACAGTGTCCACAGAAGTTCTTCTTCCAAACAGAGCTGCAGGTACCACACTTGTCACTTGGGGGTTACAATTGCATTATGTATTTCATGGCTGGATTCGGAGCTTTACTGGCAATGACCTCCTCTGATAACTTTCTCATCATCAGGATGGGAATGAGAGAAGGACAAGAGAAATTACAGATGATTCAGCTCATGCTGCTTCTAAAAGGTGCTGGCAGAAAGCCACCTGGTACAGACCCGAATTTCAGGAGCCACCTTTGTATTCTTGCTCTGTAGGTTGTTGCAGCTCAAGATATTCTTGAGGAGAGAGAAATAGGCCTCCTGGTTTTCTTTCTGTTTGATATCTGTAAAACATTTACTCAAGCAGTGAAATGGAAAATAAGAGTATTCTTTTGTCTCTAAATGTGAAACACTGAGCACTGAAGTGAGAGTGTAGGGAGGGGGGAAGTAGACACAATTTATCTTGGTTTACCTGCTGGCCATTTCTCATAAATACTAACCTGGTGAGGGAAAAATTAAGGGGTCAGATGAATGGCTCAGCTGTCTCATGTGCTGTTGTCAGACTTGGGGTGGTACTGCTCACTGATGGTGAACAAAAGGAGAGAGAGAGGAAGAAATAAGTGTTGAACAGGGTCTGAAAATAATTTTGGATGAAGGGATTATTTACTCTGTGTTTAAACATTCCACACTGCTTGTTTGGCAGTGAGAAGTGGTGATGTGTTACGACTGACTTTGAGACAGCAGCAGAAGGGTGGTCCCCAGTTGGATTGGAGTATTAGGGTAGGCTGATAGAGGGGAAATTTCAGGGTCTGTGGTGGTCTGTAGAGATGGAAGAAGAAGGAGAAGTGTTTGTTCCTACACTGTCTGACATGTGACTTTCGTTAGGAATGAAGGGATTTTTCAGCACTTCAGATTTTCAGTGGCTTTTTAAGCTTGGGCCCCCATTTGGACCCATTTGATCTATGTTCAGCTGAATGTGAGCCAGTGTGTGGCCAGGTGGTCAAGAAGGTTGACAGCAACCTGGATCAGTGACCAACAGGACCAAGGTTGTTATTCTCCCCTTTGATTCAGTGCTGGTGAGGCCACACCTTGAGTACTGGGTTCAGTTTTGGGGCCACTCACTCCAAGAAAGAGGGGCTGGAGCAGGTCCAGAGAAGGGCAACAAAGCTGGGGAAGAGACCCATTTGATCTACAGCCAGCTGAACGTGAGCCAGTGTGTGACCAGGTGGTCAAGGAGGTCAACAGCAACCTGGATCAGTGACCAACAGGACCAGGGATGGAAGCATAGAATCATAGAATGGTTTAGGTTGGAAGGGACCTCAAGGATCATCCAGCTCCAAGCCCCTGCCATAGGCAGGGACACCTCCCACTAGAGCAGGTTGCTCAAGGCCTCATCCAACCTGGCCTTAAACAGCTCCAGGGAGGAAGCAGCCACAGCCTCCCTGGGCAACCTGTGCCAGTGGAGTAAAGGGGGCGAATCCCCTCCCTTGCCCTGCTGGCCACACTTCTCTTGCTGCAGCCCAGGACACAGTTGGCTGTCTGGGCTGCACGTGAACACTGTCAGCTAATGTTGAGCTTTTCATCAACCCAGACCCCCAGGTCCTTTTCCTCAGGGCTGCACTCAGCCATTCACCATGTCATTGTCCCCCTTGATTCAGCGCTGGTGAGGCCACACCTTGAGTACTGGATTCAGTTTTGGGGCCCCTCATTCCAAGAAGGACATTGAGGGGCTGGAGCAGGTCCAGAGAAAGGCAACAAAGCTGGGGAAGAACCTCAGACACAGGCTAAAGGTAAAAAAACAGGTACTACATGCAAGCTCTGAACCAACATGGAAGAGGAGGACAAGGGAAATCCTGTGGTCACTGGAAACTTTTGATGATCCTAAAGATTCATGACTAAAATCTAAGGAACAAACCCTTGCCCAGGGTGGTGCCAATGGCTTGATGTCAGAATACAGACAGGTGAGATGCTTGAATGTGTCCAGAGAAGGGCAACGAGGCTGGGGAGAGGCCTCGAGCACAGCCCTACGAGGAGAGGCTGAGGGAGCTGGGATTGGTTAGCCTGGAGAAGAGGAGGCTCAGGGCGGACCTTATTGCTGTCTACAGCTACCTGAGGGGTGGTCGTGGCCAGGAGGAGGTTGCTCTCTTCTCTCAGGCAGCCAGCACCAGAACAAGAGGACACAGCCTCAAGCTGTGCCAGGGGAAATTTAGGCTCGAGGTGAGGAGAAAGTTCTTCCCTGAGAGAGTCATTGGCTACTGGAATGGGCTGCCCAGGGAGGTGGTGGAGTCGCCGTCCCTGGAACTGTTCAAGGCAGGATTGGACGTGGCACTTGGTGCCATGGTCTGGCCTTGAGCTCTGTGGTAAAGGGTTGGACTTGATGATCTGTGAGGTCTCTTCCAACCTTGGTGATACTGTGAGACTGTGAAAAAGAGACTCATACGTAGTAAAGGACAGAATGAGTCAAGATTGAGTTTTGAAGTCAAAGAATGGTCTGGGTTGTGTAGAAAGGAAACAAAAAAAAGGAGAAACTGAGTGGAATGAGGAAAGGTCAGAAATTAATTTAGTTCTATGCCTGTCTTTGCCAGCATTATTTTTGTGGGATCATGCTCTTCTCACTGGCTCCCTGGGATAGGACAAGGAGCAATGGGTGTAAACTGCAGCTAAAGAGCTTCTGCCTCAACACAAGGGGGAACTTCATTACTGTAGGGGTCACAGAGCACTGGCACAGGCTCCCCAGAGAGGTTGTGGAGTGTCCTTCTCTGGAGCCTTTCAAGGCCTGTGTGGATGTGTTCCTCTGTGATCTGTGTTAGATAGGATTGTCCTGCTCTGACAGGGGGGTTGGACTGGATGATCTCCTTGGGTCCCTTCCAACCCCTAACATCCTGTGAGCCTGAGATTTTCTTTTGGGTTTTTTTGGTCAAAATCCTTGTTGGTTTTATTTTTTTCCCCCCCAGTGTTTCCAATAAGGTGAAGCTGTTTTGGTTTGGTTTATTTCAGAAAAGAAAAAAATAGTTAAATGTTTTTTGGCTTTCTGATCTGGAGAAATCTTGTCATTTCCCCCTGATTAATCAAAATGAAGAAGTGGGAAGAAGTAGAGGCATCAGCAGTTTCTGCAAAGAGGAAGGAGAGATTTGTTAAGGAGGAAAGGCCAAAAGGAAAAAAAAGTAAAGGGAAAAAAAAATAGAACCTCAGGAAAAGATTAAGTATGGAAAAGACAGGTATGGAAGTAAAGAAAGTACAGGTATGAAAGTAAAGAAAAGAGGATCAAGAGGCTAGAAATCAGTTTGACCAGCAGAATTCAGCCTGGATTTTTGAAAAGCAGAGTAGTTGACTGGATTCTGATGATGGAAAATACACTGAGGTGCAGGTGTGGCTGCCACTTATGTGGGCACCTCCTCACTGCTCTGTCCCTGGGAAATGCCCTTTTGTTTCAGCATATCTGAAGTCCTAAGCAGCTGCCTTCAGCTTTTTTCTTGTAGCACATGTTTTCCCACTCTAAATTCATCCCTACCCAAGACTGAGGGCAAGATTTTGCTCTCTCCATCAAAGCCAGATTGGATGGTGCCTTGAGCAAGCTGGTCTAGTAGCAGGTGTCCCTGCCCATGGCAGGGGGGTTGGAGCTAGGTGATCTTTAAGGTCCTCAGTCTGTGATTGTGTGATTAAGACTTCAGCATAACTGAGGCACCTGGTTTGCTAGTGAAGGGCAGGAAAGGATGTTGTGACAGAGAGATGAATTACGCTGCTTGCTGGCTGGGTGACAATCAGTGCTGCAGCAGGCTCTTAGTAGACCACATCTCCATCCCCTCCCAGGCAGCCTCTCTCTGGCTCTTCTCCACTTGCAGAAAGAAACAGGTATTAATTTTCTTGTTCACTTAATGCCTTGTTTATTGTTTTCATTAACTCGGGCAGCCCCACCCTAGCTGAGAATGCATCACGCTTAAAACAGTGCGGTGCCATCGTGCCGTTTGCATTCAGTTGTTGGCATCTCTGGCTTTCTGCTCTTACCTCCAGGTTGGTGAAAGGGCAGCAAAGCACTTAGGGCAGTAGGTACTGACCTTTGGGGTCTGCTTTTGCTGAAAATATGTTGATCTGGAGCCTGCCCTCATTTAAAACCTACTCCAAGAGACGTGGCTTTGTTCAGGCAATCTACCAGCTGAAGCAGTGGAATCTTTGGCAGGTAGCCTGCAGGTTCTGTTTCTCTATCCTTTCACATCACTGTGGCTTGTGTTGGGGCTTGCAGCAAGTGTATTTATTCCCTCTTATCAGGAATGGTTCCTTGCTTTTAATTTAAACATGCATCTGCAGTGCATCTCCCATGCACCAGAGATGCTAATCACCCCAGATTAGAAGCCACGGACAGCACTCTGTGGCTGCAGGGCAAAGGAGGAATGTGAACAAAGTAGAGCAGAGCAGAACACAATAGCACAGAAGCCCTATCCTCGTGCCTAGCACTGCTAATAATTAAAGGGAATTAATTCAGAGAGACATAAAATAAATGCTTAGCTTGGTGTTTTGCCCAGTGTGAGTCTTTGCCTAGCATTTTCCAGCTCCTGTTCTGGGAAGAGTAGGCTGTAGGCATGTGAGAATCTCCACACTCATCTCATCTTGGGGAAGTTACTATCCCCTCAGTACCAATCTTCTCAATGCAAAAACCAAGTTAGGCTCTCTTTAGAGGTTCCCAAGGTTTCATTCCAGACCCTTGTTGTGAAGGCAAGACAAAGGGCAATGTTCTGGTGCAAACAGAACATAAACAACCACTCCTGAAAATCCAACCTTAATGTTTACTGGAATTTGCTCTTTGTTTCAAGATCCTCTCCATAGCTCATCCTTCTCCCACACTTCCTTTAAATGGCTTTGTGCTCCATCAACAGCTATAAATTTTTGGGAGGGATGCTGTCTCCATAGAAAGGAAGCAAATGGAAACCTTCTGTAGCGGTTAGAAGTGGATGCCTTAAGGGTGTTCTGAGTTGTGAAGTTTCATACTCACCCATTGAAAAAGGCTGTGTGGTGTCTTTCTGCTTCTGAAATTGAGTTGGAAAAGTCTATCCCTAAAAATCTTTCTTTTCTATGGAAAGCTTTTAATGCCATGTTTGATAAAATAAGGGACTTTCAGAAGGAGGCTTGTCAGGGTCTTTAAAATCAGAAATACCCAATGGAGGTGTCAGATAAAGAAGCTGCAAGGTAGGTTTATGTATAGGGTGCCTCACCAAAGTTGAAGCTCTTCCACCTGACCACCTGGAGCATAACCAGGTGTACGAGATGGTCAGGCATTGCCCGGGGAGCAGTGGAGGCACTGTCCCTGCAGGTGTGTCAGAAATGTGTGGCCATGGCAATTGGAGACGCGGTTTAATGGCCATGGTGGTGTTGGGTTGGTGGTTGGACTCAATGATCTCAAAGGGCTTTCCCAACTGAAGCAATTCTATGGCTCTGTTTACTTGCTCTAACTGGAATGGTCTTGTCCAGCCATCATCCATAATACTGAACTCATTAATAGGGAAGTAAAGAAACTCATCACTAATTTAACTTAATGTTGAAATCTCATTACAATGTTACCAACTCATTTATGCCTCTTAAAGGTTCCCTTCCTTGTCTTCATGCTATTTCCACTGTCTGTTTATTTTCCCTTAGTCTTTGAGTTTAGGTAATGTATTTCATAGAATCATAGAATCAAACAAGTTGGAAGAGACCTCCAAGCTCAGCCAGTCCAACCTAGCACCCAGCCCTGGCTAATCAACCAGACCATGGCACTAAGTGCCCCAGCCAGGCTTGGCTTCAACACCTCCAGGGACGGCAACTCCACCACCTCCCTGGGCAGCCCATTCCAATGCAAATCACTCTCACTGGGAAGAACTTCAGCCTAGACCTCCCCCAGCATAACTTGAGACTGTGTCCCCTTGTTCTGTTGCTGAGTGCCTGGCAGCAGAGACCAACCTCACCTGGCTACAGCCTCCCTTCAGGTAGTTGTAGACAACAATGAGGTCAGCCCTGATCCTCCTCTTCTCCAGGCTAAACACCTCCAGCTCCCTCAGCCTTTCCCTTGCCTCTGATGAGGAGTACCCATTCCTTTCCTATGTCCTATAGTCCTTTCCTAGGACTGTTTCCAGTCCTAGTGCTGCTTCCATAGTTAAGACAAGTGATGGTGGTTGCAGGGAGCAATATGACACTCTCGTGGGGTGTTACCCAGACTGGCTGAGTTAGAGAGGTCCCAATGTCCACTACAATTGCTGAATGATTGTCCAGGTTTTATCAGTGTTTCAGTAGTGATGATAGGTAGCTCTGAGTATGATACTAGCCAAGGTTACATCACCTCTCCAGACTATTTTTGCCCAGTACAAAAGTGATGTCTCTTTCTTGGTGAATTACAGCATTTACTTAACATTTTGTGACTAATAATTAGTTACTCCTGGGGTAGTTAAATGTCCCTGCTTTGCAGACAGCAAAACTAGGGCAAGAAATAATTGGATCAGCAGTTGCTTCCAATCCTGTTCAAAAGGGACCTGGCCTCAGTGATTCACGCCCTTGCTGCTTCCCGTCTGGACTCCATCAGCATGGAATACCTGGGCATGAAGCCATCAGCCTGTCAGATCTTCCAGCTAATACAGAGAGCTGCAGCACTGCTCCTTGGGAGCAAAGGAGAGCAGGAGCATATTCAGCCTGCTCTCTTGCTGTCCTACCTGCCTACCTTTGTCCAGCTCTGCTCTGAGACTCAGACATTCCAGGTGTGTCGGGTCAATCAGACCATGATCACCTGAGAGTTTCTCCCCTTGTGGTTAGCAATATGGTGGTTGACAGCTCTGCTTTGTGAGTGCTTTTATCAAAAGGAGGAGATGTGTTTGCACAGGAGCTGGGACTTCCTCACAGACCGGCCTGGGAGCGTGCAACAGGCTTCTGGAGAAGAGAAGGCTCTGAGGACGCCTTATTGTGGCCTTCCAGTATCTGAAGGAGGCTACAGGAGGGCTGGGGAGGGGCTTGCTAGGAAGTCAGGTAGTGATAGGACTGGAGGGAACTGGAGGAAAGGTAGAGTGGGTAGATTCAGATTGGATATTAGGAAGAAGTTCTTTACAGTGAGGGTGACACTGGCACAGATTGCCCAGGGAGGTGGTGGAAGCCTCATCCCTGGAGTTCTTAAGGCTTGATGTGGCTCTGAGCAATCTGATCTAGTGTGAGGTGTCCCTGCCTATGGCAGGAGGGTTGGAACTGGAGTTGGATCTTGAGGTCCCTTCCAGCCCTGATTCCACAGAATCACAGAATCTCAGGATCTGGAAGGGACCTCCAAAGCTCATCCAGTCCAATCTCCCTGCCAGAGCAGGATTGCCCAGAGCAGATCACACAGAAATGTGTCCAGATGGATTTTAATTATCTCCAGAGAGGAAGACTCCACAGCCCTCCATGGCAGCTTGTTCCTGGTTAAATATCACCATGAGCATCCTCCACTTACACTTACAAGACACTTACCTAACAAGTGCACTTAACTTACGCTTGCAAGAGTAGGTGCACCTAAGGATGCCAAAGGTTCCCTTCTCTCATATAAACAACTACCTGCATGTAGATCTCAAAACCTTCCCCCAAGCCCCAACCCACAACAACAGAGCTTTTCTAAAATGAAACAACACAGTTCCTTCCCCAGGGAAGGGATGAAAGAAAGAAGGAAGCACTCACAGCAGATGTTACTCATGTCACTTAAAATAGCAGAACCTTCCCAGCTCCCAGTGCAAGCAGCTGAAGCGACGCAGGGCAGGGGCAGCACAGAAGAGTCTCCAGAAGTTTTGTGTGGCTTCATAGGATGATTAAATTGTTTCAGGTGGAAACAACCTCTAAGGTCATCGAGTCTAACTGCCATGTGTCCCTCCCCTGATGCCCATTTTTACCGTTTTGGTGTTCCAAAGCTAGCACCATTGAAGTTAATCTCCCTGTTTCTTCCTCGTTTCTCAAAGGGTTAACTTTTCTATCGACCTCTGCCTTATAAGAGTGCTCCCAAAAACCTCAACGTTTTAAACCAGCCTTTAAAACACTCTTGACCTGAGCTGGAGCCAAACTAAGCAAGCTCTAGGCTATTTGAAGAACTAAAAGACTCAGCTAAGACCTTTGTTGGAGACAGTAGCAGCGCTGGGATTCAAACGCTGTATCCTCTCATTTGGGGGTCGGATGGAGAAAACTGCTCATTAACCTGGGCTGAGGTTGTCTCCTTGTGTCAAAAGGCTTCTGGGAGCAGCTGGGAGACAGATGGGTGTGGGAAGAGCATCAGCCATGGCAGCAATGGCACCAGTGCCTCCATGGAGGGTTGTTTGGCCAAAGTCCCACAGCAGTTGACTCTGTTTATTGCATAGGTCCCAGCAGCAAACCCTCTGTAGCGGCAGGGGAGGCTGTGAATAATTTATGCTCTTTACACAAAGATAGGGATGAAACTTCCAAACCTGCAGGTGAAGTTAGGTTTTCAAGAGTGTTTTCTTCACACAAAGCCCTCGAAACAGTTGTGTGTGTGTGCAGGTGGAGATTAGTTCTGGCATTTCTAGGTCCCCAGACTCTTGGGGTGAGCAGTGGAGCAGAGACGCTGACTTTCTGGGCCCCAAAGGCCAGGAGCCAGCAGGGAATAACTTTGTCAGCTCTTCTTAAAAAGAAGCCTACCTGAAATCCAATTAACAATCAAAGCTTTAGGCCAACATTTTCCAACTCAATGGCCTGTTTCTGACAGGGTGCTGAGCACCTCCAGCTCAGTAGATAAGGCCAGTGGAAGGTGCCGGTGCTGAGTACATCAAGAAATTAGGTCATAAACGCCTAGAGTTAGGACCCCTGATAAAAGCACAGGCACTGAGCAGCCATAGCCTCGTTTAAAGGCTTCAGCAAAACACTTTTGATGCCTCAACACAGGCACAGTCAGTAGTGGTGGCCTTAGTCCTTAGCAGGCAGTCAGGTTGCTTTTGTCAGAGCAGATGCCTAGGAGTCAGGAGAGCTGCGTTCAGTGGCGAGGTCAGGTCCTGACTTGCTCCACTGAACCATGCCTGCTCCCCATCTCCTGAGTCAGGATGTTGGCAACCACATGCATGCCAGAGGTACCAGCATTGTAATTAATGCTTCTGTTCTGAGGGAACTAGACAGAGCTGTGTGCTGTGTGAAGATTGCTGGCTTGGGTGGGGTTTTCCTGAACCCTGAATGTGGTTCTGTTTCTTAGAATCATAGAATCCCTTTGCTTGGAATCCTAAAGGTTGCACCTTTAAGATCATTGAGTCCAATCATTCTGTTAACTCTAGTACCTAAAGGCTGGTGTGAAATGATGTCCCTCAGCACCACATCTCTGCCTCTTTGAAACACTTCCAGAGATGGAGGTTTAACCACCTCTCTCTGCCAGCATTTGAGAGCTCTTCCAGGAATTTTATTCTAATACCCAGTCCAAAACCTCCCTTGGTGCAAGTTGAGGCCATTTCCTAGAATCATAGAATCACAGAATGGTTTAAGTTGGAAGGGATCTCAAGGATCATCCAGCTCCAACCCCCTGCCATAGACAGAGACACATCCCACTAGAACAGGTCTCTTNCAATAGTCCCTCCCCAGCCCTCCTGTAGCCCCCTTCAGATCCTGCAAGGCCACTCCAAGGTCTCCTGGAAGCCTTCTCTTTTCCATGCTGCAGAGCCCCAACTCTCTCAGCCTGTCCTCAGAGCAAGGCTGCTGCAGCCCTCTCAGCATCTTTGTGGCCCTCCTCTGGACTCCTCATGTCCTTTCATTTGTTAACTAGGGCAAAGAGACCAACCCCCAGCCCACTGTAGAGGGCCAGAAGGTCTTCTCTCATCCTCCTTTTCTCCAGACTAAACAACCTCAGTTCCTTCTGCCACTCCTCACAACAACCTTCCCCACTTTGAGGCTTTTTTTTTTTGCCATCCCCTGGATCCACTTCAACACTTCAATGTCTTTCTTGACACACTAATAGGGATGTTAGCATCCACCAGTATGTGCATTGGGTATTTTTCTGTGCTTCCAAGATTTAAAACATTCAGAGTTGTGTTCCTGAGACTTGAGATTTCTTTCCCTAGAAGGGAGAATTGTTTCCTTTGCAGATTTTCTTTCCAAAAGGCAATTGGGAGATGCATGGTGGAGGCACTCTCCAATTAACTCTTTAAGGACACAGCTTCAAAGTGTTTCCCCTGCATTTCTTGTGCTTCAATGTCAAACAAAGTTTAAATGCCAAAACCCCAAAAACCCTTTGAATTCCCTTCCTGTGCCCCTTGCCTCCTGGGGGTTGAAGGGTGTCAGGGCCATATTGGGTTGGTTTTTTTTTCCCTGTGGTAATTCTTTTCCAAATAAGAAGTTTCCAGGTTTGGAGCTTGTGAGGTCAGCCTCCTTTCCTTGGCCTATTCAAATGTAAGCACCCTCTGTGGGCACTTCACTGAGCTCATGAATATTTATAGCACATTGCAAAGCCCCCCAAGCCCAAAGGGCCAGAGATCTGTCTGGGACCACTTGGTTTCACTAAACAGTGCTCAGCAAAGCTCACAGGCTCACAGGATGTTAGGGGTTGGAGGGGACCCAAGGAGATGACTGAGTCCAATCCCCTTACCAGAGCAGGACCATACAATCTAGCACGGGTCACAGAGGAACACATCCAGACAGGCCTTGAAAGGCTCCAGAGAAGGAGACTCCACAACCTCTCTGGGAAGCCTGTGCCAGTGCTCTGTGACCCTTACAGTAAAGAAGTTCCCCCTTGTGTGGAGCAGGAACCTCTTTAGCTGCAACTTACAGCCATTGCTGCTTGTCCTATCCCAGGGAGCAGTGAGCAGAGCCTGTCCTGTCCCCCCGCTCCTGGCAGCCCTCAGATACTTATCAACATTTATCAAATCCCCTCTCAGTCTTCTCTTCTCCAGACTAAGCAGCCCCAGGTCCCTCAGCCTCTCCTTATCAGGCAGTGCTCCAGTTCCCTTCATCATCCTCATAGCCCTCTACTGGACCCTCTCCAGCAGATCCCTGTCCTTCTTAAACTGGGGAGCCCAAAACTGAAGGTAGTACTCAAGATGAAGTCTCACCAGGACAGAGTAGAAGGGCAGGAGAACCTCCCTTGCTCCTCTGGACACACTCTGCTTAATACACCCCAAGACCCCATTGGCTCTCTTGGCCACAAGTGCACATTGCTGTGCCATAGTTAGCTAACTAAGATGCCAAAGTATTACCTTTTCTCCACACACTTCAACTCCTCATGCAGCAGGCAGCCTGTGAAGCTTGCTACACTTTTTTTTCCCTGTAAATAAGCAGGAAATCATCTGTTCAAAACATCCTTTAGACAATCCCTGAGAGCATTTTCTGGAGCAACTGACTCAGAGTTACAGGTTTGTTTTGGTTTGGTGTGTGTTTTTTTTCAGATGCTTGAGTGATGTTATTGATGAAATTGCAGAATTAATTGGTGTAGCAGTTAAGGGATGAATATTGCCTTTTAAATACAGCATTTTAATCTTGACAGGAAATTCAGGCTGAAGGAACAGTAAAAGAGCAAAGGGTTTGGAAACAAAATAATGCTGCCCAAAATATGCACTTGGGCTACAGCCATAAAATACTCATTGGGAAAATAAATAGAAAAGAAAAAGAATGTAAAAAAAAAATTAGAAAGGAATGTCTCTTCTTTCTCTTTCAAGGAGGAGAGTGAAACCCAGATGTGTCTGTGCTTAGAAACAGAGAATCCTTTTGGTTGGAAAAGCCTCTTAGGATCATTGAGTCCAACCACTCTTTGACTCAGCCAAGGCTGGTGCTAAACCATGGCATCACCTATCTGCCTCTTGGAAACACCTCCAGGGATGGCAGCCATCTCCTTGGACAGTCTGTTTCAGTTTTTGAGAACCCTTTCAGCAAAGAAGTTTCTTCTAATATCCAAACTGAACTTTCCCTGGTGCATCTTGAAGCTGAGGTTGCTGGGGGTGTGCCACCTGGAAAAGAGGAGGCTCAGGGGTGACCTCATTGCTGTCTACAACTACCTGAAGGGAGTTAGGGTTGGTCTCTTCTCCCAAGCAGCCAGCAACAGAACAAGGGGACAGAGTCTCAAGCTGTGCCAGGGGAGGTCTAGGCTGGATGTTAGGAAGAAGCTCTTCCCAGAGAGAGTGATTGGCATTGGAATGGGCTGCCCAGGGAGGTGGTGGAGTCACCGTGCCTGGAGGTGTCGAAGCCAAGCCTGGATGGGACACTTAGTGCCATGGTCCAGTCGATTGGCCAGGGCTGGGTGCTAGGTTGGACTGGGTGAGCTTGGAGGTCTCTTCCAACCTGCTTGATTCTATGATTCTGTCACTTTTTACTAGGGAAAAGAGCCCAACAATCACCTGGCTTCAGCCTCCTTACAGATAGCTGTAGAGTAATGAGGTCTCCCCTCAGCCTCCTGTTCATAATAAACAACTCCAGTTCCCTCAGCTGCTCCTCAACAAGACCTCCTGAGACCTTTTGCCACCTTCATTAACCTCCTCATTTCCCACTTAATTATTCCTCTGCTTCTTCCTCTTCATGTTCTTGTATACCTGGATTCTTGGAGCTGGGGTTCTTTAGCTTAGAGAAGAGGAGACTGAGAGGTGCCCTTATTCCTGCTTATAAATAAGTAAAGATGAGTGTCCAGAGGCTCGAGCCAGGTTCTGCTGGGTGATGCCCAATGACAGAACAAGAGGGACAATGGTATAAGTTGAGGCATAGGAAGTGCCATGGAAACATGAGAAGGATTTTTTTCCCTGTGAGGGTGACATAGCCCTGGAACAGACCGCCCAGGGGGGTTGTGGAGTCTCCCTCTCTGGAGATGCTCAAAACCATCCTGGATGTGTTCCTGTGTGACCTGCTCTGGGTGATCCTGCTCTGGCAGGGAAGTTGGACTGGCTGAGCTTTGGAAGTCCCTTCCAGCCCCTAACATTCTGTAAAAGACATTTATCTATTTTCAAAAGAATGAGTAGGAACAAAGATATTAACTCACACTTTGAATCCATTCTCCTTAGCACCTTGTCTGGTCAACACTGAATAGGTTCTGCAGACTCAGGTGGTACAGAGCAGTTTGTAAACCCTGTGTCTGCAAAGGCTCTGGTGTAAACGTGTTAAACGAAGTTTGTTGTCTCCGTTCTGACAGCAGCATAAACCCAAGTCATTCAGGATACAGACGGTGCCGTTCCTTTGTCTTTTTAAGTGTTGACTCTGAAACCTATCAGTGGCATTGCATGTCAGCATTAACATCATTGTGCTAGCAAATGGAACAGCCGAGGCTCAGCCTAAAGAGGCAAATCAGAAGTAGCTGCAGAAAGGCGGAGGAAGGAAATTGGGTCGGTGCAATCCCAGGCACAGATACAGGCTGGGTGATGAATGGCTGAGAGCAGCCCTGAGGAGAAGGACCTGGGGGTCTGGGTCGACGAGAAGCTCAACATGAGCCTGCAGTGTGCACATGCAGCCCAGACAGCAACCCTGTGCTGGGCTGCAGCAAGAGCAGTGTGGGCAGCAGGGCAAGGGAGGTGATTCTGCCCCTTTACTCTGCTCTCCTCAGACCCCACCTGGAGTACTGTGTGCAGTTCTGGAGCCCCCAGCACAAGAAGGACATGGAACTGCTGGAGCCAGTCCAGAGGAGAGCCACGAAGATGCTGAGAGGGCTGCAGCAGCTCTGCTATGAGGACAGGCTGAGAGAGTTGGGGCTCTGCAGCCTGGAGAAGAGAAGGCTTCGAGGAGACCTTAGAGTGGCTTTCCAGTATCTGAAGGGAGCCTACAGGAAGGCTGGGGAGGGACTATTGACAAGGTCTGGTAATGTCAGGACGAGGGGGAATGGGTTTAAGCTGGAAGAGGGGAGATTTAGACTGGATGTTAGGAGGAAGTTCTTTACAGTGAGGGTGGTAAGACACTGGCACAGGTTGCCCAGGGAGGTTGTGGATGCTTCCTCCCTGGAGGTGTTTAAGGCCAGGCTGGATGAGGCCTTGAGCAGCCTGCTCTAGTGGGAGGTGTCCCTGCCTATGGCAGGGGGTTGGAGCTGGATGATCCTTGAGGTCCCTTCCAACCTAAACCATTCTATGATTCTATGATTCTATGAAATGAAAGGCAAAGGAGGAGAGGAGAAGTAGAAAGGAGATTATGGAGCAAACAAAGAAACAAGACAGAAATAACAGTACTTGGAAAGGCAAACATTTTTTTTCTGCTGAGTGATGCTGATAGTAATGATAAGGCACCTGCAAAAATAAATCATGGTAATAATAAGGGGAAGATCAACTCTTACATAAAGGCCAATTTCTACCCTCAGTCCTTGTAGAAACCTCTGCGAACATCAGGGAGTCCTGTTGCAGATTGAGGGCAGGGGAAGCAGTAAATATATTCCCTGACCCACAAATAATCATTAGAAATGGAATTCTGCCCTTTGCAGAAAATGAGGGTTTTATCATCTGTGCCCTGAGCCTTTCAGCCTACACCTTGCCATTAGTCAGAGAAGTTGGCTCGTACACCTGGAGCAAGCAGAAGAAATAAGCACTCTGTTTGCATGTGAGTAATTTCCCTGGTAGATGAGTTCTCCTAATTGTCCATCCATTAATTTCTTGCTAATGTAGCTGATATCGATGGGTGATTTGCTGTGCTAAACAGGAAGCACCACTCCTTCATTGCAGGACACATTCCTTCCTAGAACTGCCCTGCTGTTAGCTACCAGTAGCCGCCGTTCTATTATCTTTCATCTGGCCCAGAGCTGACAACAGATGGCCATCTCCGGGACTGCCATCAGTGTGACTTTATGAAGCATCCAGCTATGGTGTACTGAGGAGCTTCATGGCCAGTTCTGCAAATCTGCCTCCCTTCCCCCCACCCCACTGCTGGCCCCCCTCACTCCAACCCCATCAACAAGCTCCTCGTTCCTGGCTCCACTCTCCGCTGGTCCTGCAGTTTCTCAACGAGGGATGGCACAATGCTACCACTGACAGGCTGGAGGTCTGCCCCCTCTCCCCTCCATAGCGCTGGCAGAACGTTGCTGTGGCCCCTCTATACCTCAGCATCCTCACCCCTCCATGGTTTCAGTGTTCTAAAGCATAGGTAAAGAGGCTTGGCGGCAGCAAACTTGCCACCTCTTAAGATCTGGAGTCTGAACCCTGCCTCATTTGTGTTTATCAGTATGTTCAGGGTGAGTGCCAAGAGGCTGGAGCCAGGCTCTGCTTGGTGATGCCCAATGACAGGACAAGGGGTAATGGGACAAAGTTGAGGCACAGGAAGTTCCATGGAAACACAAAGAGAAATCTTGTCCTTATGAGGGTGACAGAGCAGTGGAACAGGCTGCCCAGGGAGATTGTGGAGTCTCCTTCTCTGGAGATACTCAAAACTCACCTGGATGCGTTCCTGTGCGGTCTGGTATTGTTGATCGTGGCAGGGGGCTTGGACTGGATGAGCTTTCAGCTCCCTTCCAGCCCCTGACATTCTGTGGTTCTGTGGTTCTATGATCTTCCATCACAGAGCTTAGCTCAGTATCCCTGCACCTCCTCCAACTCCAGGGATTTTGAGAGAGAGGGAGTTGTTCTTTGTTTAATGTTCCACAAGACACGCTGCCAACCTAAGAGTATATCAAGTCTGAAAGGAGCTAAAATACTGATTAAGAGACCCAAAGTGGAGCAAAGTATAAAACTCAACAAGCACCCTGATCCCATTGACAAATCAGAGCATTTGGAAAAGCTGTTTTCAGCTGGATGATGGAGAAAGAGATACTGTTTGCTCTTGACAGAGATTGCTAAAGCACCTCCAGAGCTAGACCCATACTTTAGGAGAAATTCACAGTTCTATCCTTTATTGTGATATTTGCAGCAAGGCTACAGCTAGTAAGAGTCTCTGCCCTCAAGCTATAAAGGAGTAAGGCTCCATTGTTGGAGAGAGAGCAGCCTGGTGTGTGAGAGGCAGAGATGTGGAAGATGAACAGCGCTTAAAAGCGGCGCTCGCGGTGCTGTCATTTGGAAGGGGAACGCTGAGGGCTTAAACGAAAGCCAAAGGCATGGGGAAAGGATCCCTGCACCTTGGTCACATTTTCAGCTTGCCTAAAATAGCAAAGCTTCCTCCATTGGGAGGTTCATTGAGGAGGAGGAGGAAAGTTGGGAGGGGATGAATTCCCTGGGGGAGGAGGTGCAGATAGTTTGTGAAAACAAGGTGTGGTCAGTGAGTCACAAAGAGACACGTCCGGGAAAGGCCAGGAAACAGCAGTCTTGGCTCCAAAGTGCTGCTGACTTTCCTTCTGTCTTCCTTCTTTCCCCCCCACTTCTTTTTTTCCCCTTCTTCTTTCTCCTTCTTTTTCTTCCTTTTTTCCTTTTTCATTATTCCTTCTTTTTTTTCCTTCTTTTTATTCCTTCTTTTTTTTCTTTCCTTTTTTATTCCTTTTTTCTTCTGTTTTCCCCTTCTTTTCTTTCCTTCTTTTTCCCTCTTCTTTCTTTTTTCCTTCTTTATTATTCCTTCTTTTTTCCCTTCTTTTTATTCTTTCTTTTTCCCCCTTCTTTATTATTCCTTCTTTTTTCCCTTCTTTTTATTCCTTGTTTTTTTTTGCTTCCTTTTTAATATTTTTTCTTCCTTTTCCCCTTCTTTTCTTTCCTTCTTTTTTCCTCTTTTTTCCTTTTTTTTCCTTCTTGTTTCCTCCTTTTTTCTTTTTTCCTTCATTTCCCCTCCTTTTTCTTTCTTTTTTTCCTCCTTTTTTTCATTCTTTTTATTCCTTCTTTTTACCTTTTCCCCCCTTCTTTTTTAGTCCTTTTTCCCTTCTCTTCCCCTCTTTTTTCCCTTCTTTATATTCCTTCTTTTTTCGTTTTTAATTTTTTTTCCTTCTTTTTTCCTTTTTTCATCTTTTTTCCCTCCTTTTTCTTTTTTTCCCTCCTTTTTTTTCATTCTTTTTATTCCTTCCTTTTACCTTTTCCCCCCTTCTTTTTTATTCCTTTTTACCTTCTCTTCCCCTCTTTTTTCCCTTCTTTATATTCCTTCTTTTTTCGTTTTTAATTTTTTTTCCTTCTTTTTTCCTTTTTTCATCTTTTTTCCCTCCTTTTTCTTTTTTTCCCTCCTTTTTTTTCATTCTTTTTATTCCTTCCTTTTACCTTTTCCCCCCTTCTTTTTTATTCCTTTTTACCTTCTCTTCCCCTCTTTTTTCCCTTCTTTATATTCCTTCTTTTTTCGTTTTTAATTTTTTTTCCTTCTTTTTTCCTTTTTTCATCTTTTTTTCCCTCCTTTTTCTTTCTTTTTTTCCTCCTTTTTTTTCATTCTTTTTATTCCTTCTTTTTACCTTTTCCCCCCTTCTTTTTTATTCCTTTTTCCCTTCTCTTCCCCTCTTTTTTCCCTTCTTTATATTCCTTCTTTTTTCGTTTTTAATTTTTTTTCCTTCTTTTTTCCTTTTTTCATCTTTTTTTCCCTCCTTTTTCTTTCTTTTTTTCCTCCTTTTTTTTCATTCTTTTTATTCCTTCTTTTTACCTTTTCCCCCCTTCTTTTTTATTCCTTTTTCCATTCTCTTCCCCTCTTTTTTCCCTTCTTTATATTCCTTCTTTTTTCATTTTTAAATTTTTTCCTTCTTTTTTCCTTTTTCCTTTTTTCATCTTTTTTCCCTCTTTTTCCCTTCTTTTTCTTTTTTTTCTTCTTTTTTCCTTCCCCCTTCTTTTCCCTCTTTGTTTTTCCTTCTGTTTTTCCTTCCTTTTTTCCTTCCCTCTTCTTTTCCCTCTTTGTTTTTCCTTCTATTTTTTCCTTCCTTTTTTCCTTCCCTCTTCTTTTCCCTCTTTGTTTTTCCTTCTATTTTTTCCTTCCTTTTTTCCTTCCCTCTTCTTTTCCCTCTTTGTTTTTCCTTCTATTTTTTCCTTCCTCTTTTCCTTATTTTTTCTTCCTTTTCTCTCTTTTTTTTTTCTTTTTCCCCCTTTTTTTCTTCCTTTTTTCCCCCCTTTGTTTTTCTTTCTGTATTTTTTTTTCCTTTTTAATAAAAATTAGCCTCATTAGATTGCTCCATTTCCAAACATTAGTCAAAAAAGACTGAGATGCAGATGGCTACACAACTGGAGCTGTTCATTACAAAACCCCAGCCAGGAGGAACAGCTTTTAGATTTAGCTTGGCTACCTGTCATCAGGGTCAGGTTCATTATGCTTTGATCAAGCTGAGGCTGAAGGGTGATTTGGGGTGGAAGATGTGTGCAAATTCTCATGATCTCTATTGTGGGTGGGTTTCTTTTTAAGGTTGAGCTTCCCTTGTGCTCCAAACTGAGTGTCCTCCACCCTTATAAGGGCAGAGAGAGAGATGGTTCAGTTCTGGTGAGCCCAGTTACACACATTGCCACTTGCAGCTGTAGCTGCTTAGCAGTAATGTTGTAGTCTCATTTTTGCAGTGGAATCATCTAGCTCGTGGGTGCATAAATTCTGGTTAGGGACACTCTGTGTTTGTTGGTGACTGCTCTGTTTCCCCCCACTCTTTTGCGTGCACAGATGTGTGCTGAGGAACAGAGAGAACCTGTGGTACTGTTAAATATTAGTGGTGCTTTTTGCTTGGCTTGGCGTTTGTAAAGGTGAAAGGTGACTGTGCAGGAAAATAGAACAGTATATTTGCTGCGAGACAGGCACTAAGAACTCACTCCCATGCTCAGTTATAATTCATGACTGTACTGGTGGGGAGCCCTTATCCCTCTGTGGAGTTAATGCATCTCCACTGTAGCCTGCTGAGAGCACCCTGTGTCCCCTCCCACCATCTGTGCATTCACTTGCATGCTTTCTCTCTCTCTTCACTGTGAGATCTCTGGTGTTAAAACTGTCAGACGACTACTGCCTGGTAAAGGTGGCTTTATGATGTGTATTGATGCTGAATTGTCGCTTAAAAGGTGAGGAGGTAAGCAAGGGAGGTGTTGCCATTTGGGTTTAAGCTCCCGTTCGAAAACGCTGGCGAGCAGAGAGACAGAGAGGTGGACTTGTTACAGCAAACAGCTTGGAAGAGTGGATGGAAACTGTCACAGTGTAGGGTAAGAGCTGTGGATGGCAAACGGATCTTCGTTCCCCAATCTGGGCATGTGTTGCTGTTTCCTGGTGCAGTGGATCTCAGTTTCTCCGTGTCAGATCTGAACCAGTGGCACTGTAAATTGAATAATACTTATTTACCCATCAGCTGCCTTAGCTGACAACTATCTTATTTTCTACCAGTTGATCTCATCTGTAGCTGAAAAGCTCTCTTGCAGGCTGCAAGTTAATTGCTTCTATGATACTTGAGATGTGAAATTCATGTGGCCAAGTGCTGCAAGCCAGCACAACCTTACTTAAATAGGGAATGTACCGAGATTTTTTATCATGATTATTATTGCTGTAAGGCACTGTCAGAGGACCGGAGAGACTGTCTAGCTTCCAAGGAACTG
The DNA here is from genome assembly GCA_013400475.1 of Tricholaema leucomelas. NCBI lineage: Eukaryota > Metazoa > Chordata > Aves > Piciformes > Lybiidae > Tricholaema lacrymosa > Tricholaema leucomelas. The sequence goes on along the minus strand of WAAF01009805.1, from coordinate 21,928 downwards.
AACTTGGTTCAGGGAGGTTTGAGATGATGCTTTATCAACCTGGCACCTTGCAGCAATCTTGGGCTCAGAATATGGTTAAAAGACCATGTACTTGACTGCCACAGCAATATTAATTTGCAGTGTTTCACCGAGTGTAATCTGATGGAGTCTGTTGTTGGTATTCCTTTAAAACCCGTAAATCAAATCCAGACCTGGAGTACCACTGCATGAACTTAACAGATGTGCTGCCATAAGGGACTTGCTAGGGATATAAACTGCAGAAATGATCTTTTCTTCCCTCTCCCCTATTTCGGATTCCTGGCTTATTCCAGGGAGATTTCGGAAGCGCGAGAGGCAAGGTGGAAGGTGTCGTGTTAGGACAGTAGCACCCAGCCAGCCCTTGACTCTGGGTGTAGCTGTAAGGAAATCCACCTCTAATGATTGTATTATTCAGCCACAGCATCCTGCTGAAGCTCCTGTGCAAAAGTAGGGCAGGAAGGAGCCTTCAGTAGCCGTGTCCAGGTTTTCCTGTGCGAAAGATCACTTTGAGATGACACAGCTGAGTAGTCAGGCTGAAATCCTAGTTGGTGTTTTATTAATTTTGCACCAAGATAAATCCTGAAACTCTGACAAACTCCATGACAGGTGAAATTCCTTCTTGCAGAATCTGCTCAGCAAGAGGCTGCTCATTTCGTTCTGTTCGGAGGCAGGCAACAGGAGGGCAGCTTTATAATCAGCCCTCAAAGGAGCCTCAGCCGCCCCAGAGCCTTGGACTGATTGAATAACTCCTGGGCCTCTTCCCCTAGGCCTCCATCAGCAGGGGTCCTGTGGAAAGCAATCTCCCGCAGACTGGCACTGAAGTGAGCTTTAAACTACTATTTTCTGCTCTCCAGAGGAGCCTGGAGTACTAAAAGATAGATGGACTGCAGATATTTTATGAGAAACTGTCAGAAGAAGAGCAGAGTAAATGTTTTTTTTCCTCCTTCTTTGAGTCACACTCTGCAGCACTGCAGGTTTTGGGGTTTTTTTTTTTGTTCCCCCTCCCCAGAATCTTTTACACTGAAAGTTGGAAATTAATTGGTTGCTAACCTTAATTTCCTCCCTCCTCCTTTTCCTTTTTCTTTTTTTTTTTCTCTTTTCCTTTCCCTTTTCCTTTTTTCCCTTTTCCTTTTTCTTTTCCCTTTCCTTTTCCCTTTCCCTTGCCCTTTCCCTTTCCCTTTCCCTTTCCCTTTCCCTTTCCCTTTCCCTTTCCCTTTCCCTTTCCCTTTCCTTTTTTTCCTTTTCCTTTTTTTCCCTTTTCCCTTTCCCTTTTCCTTTTTCTTTCCCTTTTTTTCCTTTCCCTTTCCCTTTCCTTTTTTTTCCCTTTTCCTTTTTCTTTCCCTTTTCTTTTTCCTTTCCCTTTCTCTTGCCCTTTCCCTTTCCTTTTTTTCCTTTTCCTTTTTTTCCCTTGTCCCTTTCCCTTTTCCTTTCCCTTTCCTTTTTTTTCCCTTTTCCTTTTTCTTTCCCTTTTCCTTTTTCTTTCCCTTTTCTTTTTCCTTTCCCTTTTCTTTTCCCTTTCTCTTTCCCTTTCCTTTTCCCTTTCCCTTTCCCTTTTCCTTTTTTCCCTTTTCCTTTTTTAACCTTTTCCTTTTTTCTTTGCTTTTCCGTTTTCTTTCCCTTTTCTTTTTCCTTTCCCTTTCCCTTTTCCTTTTTACTTTCCTTTTCCTTTTTCATTCCTTTTCCTTTTTCTTTCCTTTTTCTTTTTCCTTTCCCTTTCCCTTTTCCTTTTTTCCCTTTTCATTTTTTCCCCTTTTCCTTTTTTTCCCTTTTCCTTTTTCTCCCCTTTCCTTTTTCTCCCCTTTCCTTTCCTTTCCTTTCCTTTCCCTTTTCCTTTTTTCCCTTTCCTGTTTCTCCTTTTCCTTTTCTGTTTCATTTGATTCTGTTTTGTTCCGTTTTGTTTTGTTTTCATTTGTGTTTTTTTTTGTGTGGTCTTCTTTTTTTGTGTGTTTTTTTTTTTCCCTTACATATTCACTCAGAGGCCCTTTCCTTAACCACAGTTGCAGAAAATCAGTACCACTTGCACTGAAATATTTATAATGACAGAATGAAAAATTGGATTCATTTTCTGGCCCGTAGCCGAACAGTCTGCAACTTTTGCGCGGCGGCGTTCAGCAGCTCTCATTCCTTCCTCTGGCTGGGGTGGTTCTCAGGCACACACACACAAACCCCCCCAGCACACACACTGCCCATGCTTCAGAGGAGTGCTTAGCAAAACACTCAGCCATTTGTAATGGCAGCCCTGAGAAAACAACCAGCCTCTTACCCTTGCCACCATTCGTAGGGTGGAGGCAAAGGGGAAGGTCCCCGAGAAGTGTGCAGGATTCCTCCTGCAGCAGAGGTGATGGAGAATAACCTGCAGTAAAGCAGTCTGGGGCTGGAGTTCAGCAAGCTCCCTTTGGCAAGGGAGGAAGGGTGAGCTTCCTCCTCCGTGTCAGCACAGGCTGGGGAATGATGACATTGAGAGCAGCCCTGCAGAAAAGGACTTGGTGGTGCTGGTGGGTGAGAAGCTGGACAGGAGCCAGCAGTGGGCACTGGCAGCTGGGAAAGCCTATGGCAGTCTGAGCTCATCAAAAGCAGCGTGGCCAGCAGAAGGAGAGAGAGGATTCTGCCCCTCTGCTGTGCTCTGCAGTGACCCCACCTGCAGTGCTGTGTGTGGCTGTGGGACTCCCATCACAAGAAGGAAGTGGACTGGGAACAGAGTGGCTGGAGAGCAGCCAGGCAGAGGGACCTGATGGTACTGGTCAACAGCTGAACATGAGGCAGCAGTGTGCCCAGATGGCCAAGAAGGCCAATGGCATCCTGGCTGGTGTCAGGAGCAATGTGGCCAGCAGGACAAGGGAGGTTATTCTGCCCCTGTACTCAGCACTGCTCAGGCCACACCTTGAGTACTGTGTCCGAGTCTGGACCCCTCAATTCAAGAGAGATGTTGAGGTGCTTGAATGTGCCCAGAGAAGGGCAGCAAGGCTGGGGAGAGGCCTGGAGTTCAGGCTGGATGTTAGGAGGAAGTTCTTCCCAGCAAGAGTGATGGCATTGGAATGAGCTGCCTGGGGAGCTGGTGGAGTCCCCATCCCTGGAGGTGTTTAAGAGGAGGCTCCATGAGGCACTTAGTGCCATGGATTAGTTAATGAGAAGGTGCTAGGTGATAGGTTGGACTAGATGATCTTAGAGGTCTTCTCCAACCTGGTTAATTCTGTAATTCTGACCTCCTGAAGTGGGTCCAGAGGAAGCCACAAAGATGATCAGAGGGCTGAAAAACCTCTCTTACAAAGACAGGCTGAGAGAGTTGGGACTTTTCAGCCTGGACAAGAGAAGGGTCTGGGGAGAACTTATAACTGTATTTCATTATCTGAAGGGGACCTACAGGAAAGCTGGGGAGGGACTGTTTAGAAGGGATTGTAGTGATAAAACAACAGGCAATTATTTGAAACTGGAGCACAACAGATTTGGGTTGGACATCAGGAGGAAGTTCTGCACAGTAAGAGTAATGAAATACTGGCACAGGTTGCCCAGGGATATGGTGGAGGCTCTGTCCTTGGAGATGTTCAAGATCAGAGTCCATGTGGCCCTGGGCAGCCTGATCTAGTTGGAGGTGTCCGTGCTGCCTGCAGGGGGATTGGACAAGATTCCCCTTCAGGGTCCCTTCCTACCCGGTGCAATCTGTGAATCTGTGACTTAGAAGCAGGCTGGAGAGCAGGATCTCTCCAGTAATCCCTGTTCTGCCCCAATTCCCTCGGTGGCCTTGGGAAACTCATTTGCCCATGAAGGAAGAGGTTGTCAAAAGCTCCCTTTTGTGCCTGAACACAGCATGTGCCTGTAAGAGTGCCCTGTGCTGCTTTGCACCTCCAGAAAACAGAGGATGCTGGAACTGTACATATTTACTTCCCTCACAGCAATGGTGTGAAGATGAAGTGGTTGATGTTTGCAAAGTGCTTTGAAAATAAAAGTGCAGATCCTCGGGCTCCAATTTGCATCCCTTGCCAGTATAAAAGGTACCTTAGTCAGACAGCCAAGGATTCCCTCAGTAGGCAGCAATTCCTGTTTACTTTGCTAGCTGTGTCTGTATCACTCCCTTTTGGTCCTCACGAGCGTGCCTCAGACTGATAAATTCCAGGGATTTTTAATTGATATAAGAATCCCCTGGGGGCTATTGCAAGCAGGAGAAGTTTGGGCAGCCTTGTGAATGCTTTAATGTGCGCTGAGGAACACAGTGGCCCAAGATTTGAATGTTCAGGCTGCAGGAGTTCACAAAAATAAGCAGTGGTTGTGTAGGAATGAGCTTGGAAATGTACAGAGAATGCTAAATCCATGCAGATGTCAGGCTGGTGTACAGAAATTAACAGAGAATCATAGAATCAGCCAGGTTGGAAGAGACCTCCAAGCTCATCCAGTCCAATCTAGCACCCAGCCCTGTCCAGTCAACCAGACCATGACACTAAGTGCCCCAGCCAGGCTTGGCTTCAACACCTCCAGGGACAGTGTGGAAAGTGGTGATGGCAAAAACCCTGAGGAGTGATTCTCTGGTGACTCCAGGAGGTTGTCTGGACAACTGTGGTAATTCCTGGCAAAGTCCCATGGCCAAAATCTTAATTTCTAAGGCCTAAACAGAGTCACCTTGAGACCATAATGGGTCTCCTAAGGAAGTGGATTGGAAACTGGGGTCATATTCTGCAAGATGTTGAGAATCTTCTGGAAATGGAGGTGCCAGAAATTGTCTGTCAAGGTCCTAAAATGTCATTTTGCTGACCTCACTCACATCAAATTCAAACTACAGCTCTGCTGCTGATGGCAGGTATCTGTGTATGGTACTAAACTCTGACCTCATCACATCACTTATCTGAGCACAGGTTCATTGGTTGGTTGGGTTCTTCTGGTCTTCACAGTGAGAGTGGTGAAACACTGCAACAGGCTGCCCAGGGATGTGGTGGAGGCTCTGTCCTTGGAGATGTTCAAGATCAGACTTGATGTAGCCCTGGGCAGCTTGACCTAGTTGGAGGTGTCCCTGCTGACAGTGGGAGGATTGGACAAGATGACCTTTGAGGGTTCTATCATACCTGATGCAATCTGTGAATCTGTGACTTGGGATCATTCTGCCCCTGTCACACAGCACTGATTAGGCCACACTTTGAGTGCTGAACATGCCCAGAGTAGGGCAGCAAGGCTGGGGAGGGGCCTGGAGCACAGCACTGTGAGGAGAGGCTGAGGGAGCTGGGGGTGTGCAGCCTGCAGCAGAGGAGGCTCAGGGCAGAGCTCATTGCTGTCTGCAGCTCCCTGCAGGGAGGCTGTAGCCAGGTGGGGTTGGGCTCTGCTGCCAGGCCCCCAGGGACAGAACAAGGGGATACAGCCTCAAGCTGCATCAGGGCAGGTTCAAGCTGGATGTTAGGAAGAAGTTCCTAAGAGAGTGATTGTCATTGGAATGGGCTGCCCAGGGAGGTGGTGTCCCCATCCCTGGAGGTGTTTAAGGGAAGGCAGGATGAGGCATTTAGTGCCACGGGTCCATTAATTAGAAGGTGTTAGGCGATAGGTTGGACTCAGTGATCTTAGAAGTCTTTTCCAACCCGTTTAATTCTGTGATTCTGTGGTTCTGTGTCTCTGGGCAGCCTGATCTAGTTGGAGGTGTTCCTGCTGCCTGCAGGGGGATTGGACAAGATGCCCCTTGAGAGTCCCTTCCAACCCGATGCAATCTGTGAATCTGTGCCTTAGAAGCAGGCTGGAGAGCAGGATCTCTCCAGTAACTCTTGTTCTGTAAATCCATGAGCCTCCAAGCACTGCTTCCCTCTCAGTGGCCTTAGCAGCACAGCTCTGCCTGTACACAGCAGGAAGGGATGGACTGAGCCCACCGAGTCAATTCTGTGGTGGTGAGCACTGCACCCTTCTTAGCATCCCAAAGTTTCTTACCAAGTTGCAGATTTGCCTTTGTACCATCTTCCCTGAGATAGCTTTGACAGGTCAACCTGAAGTGATGAGCATTCTGACACAGGCTGCCATTGTGTGTGTCTCAGAGATTTTGCCTGCAGTTGTTTCACTGTAGCACTGCTTTGATTTGGAAAGGAACCTTCTACAAAGTGGTGTGGTTCAGGATATAGGAAGGGAAAAAAAAAACCCAAGGCCAATATCATGCTGAATGCATTGCAGAGATTTTCTGCTTAGCCCTTTTTTATTGCTTTCTGGGTTTCTTCTTCTCTGTGCAAATGGAGAAAGGGATCATTTTTGTGATTATTTTCTTAACAGTTGCTGAGAAGCAAAAGGAAGAGAGACAGGAAAGAAAGTGAGCTCTAATTGCAAATATTAAATGTGTTTTGAAGCTGACATTTTGAAAGCAGATTGCCCAGGTGGTTTAACAGCCTTCCTTAGAGGTGTTTCAAAGAGGCAGAGATGTGGTGCTGAGGGACTTGGTTTAGCCCCAGCTTTGGTAGAGTTGGGGAATGGTTGGACTGGATGAGCTTAAAGCTCTTTTCCTGCCAAAGGGATTCTATGAAAGACAGCCTCAGAGTAGACTCTCTCAAATCTGGGATTATTTATTGGGTTGAGCTGATCAGAACACAAATCTAGAATCATAGAACTGTTTTGGTTGGAGAAGACCTCCAAGATCTTGCAGCCCCACCAGCAACCTAACACCATCATGGCTATTAAACCATGTCTCCAAGTGCCATGGCCACAACTCCATGGATGGCGACTCCACCCTAGGCAGCCTGCTCCAATCCCTGACCACTCTTGCAGCAAAAAAACTTTTCCTGATCTCCAACCTAACCCTCTCCTGGCACAATTTCAGGCCATTTCCTCTCGTTTTATCACCTGTTCCTAGTGAAAAGATCCCATCCTCCACCTCACTGCAACCTCCTTTCAGGCAGCTGTAGAGAGCAATGAGGTCTCCCCTCAGCCTCCTCTTCAGATCAGTTCGATGCACACAGAATTTCTGCATAAGTGGATTACTTCCCATTTGTAGTCTTTATTCAGACAGAGAGTTGTAGAGAGCAATGAGGTCTTCTTTCAGCCTCCTTTTCTCCAGACTAGACACTCCCAGCTCCCTCAGCTGCTCCTCCCCAGCCCTGTTCTCCAGACCCTTCCCCAGCTTTCTTGCCCTTCTCTGGACCTGCTCCAACAACTCGTCGCCCTTGTATACAGCTGTGTAGTACTCCTTAAGATGGTGAAAAGACCTCTGGGGGCAACAAGGCTGTGGACCACAGCAAAGTGACAGTAGACATCTACTGGGATGCTGTAGAAGTGTTGCTGAAGATCAGGGACCTCCGGAGTAGCCCCCAAACCAACGCCTGCTGTGTGTGTCTAGGGCAGTGCCTGTCGCCTCGATTTGCTTCCTCTGGTTCGAGCCCCAGTCTGTTTACTGAAGTTATTAGCTTATACATTTTGCCAAGGTAAAGTAACCAGGAGAGCTTTAAATTAGGATAAGTGCCACTTGTGTGTGGCAGGTTCCTCTGAGGGCTGATTAGAAAGCAGAGACCTCCTGGTGCTTGCCCCTTTCTCCACGGCACCGTTGCCTCGGGTCCTTGTTTACAGCTTCCCCCTTTGAATTGCTGGAAGCCTGCGCTGTGCTCTGCTGAGTCGCCCTCCGATAGCCAAGGTTCTGCTGGGTTTTGTGCTGGGTTCAAGCTGATGCTTCACTTTAAAGAGCCGTTTTAATTAGGTGGGGTTTATTGCAACGCATTCAAATGAAGTTGGAGTATCAAATTATAGAAGGCTGCGGAGGTTAGAGATTAGCTTCACCGTAGCTACAGCACATCTCTTTGTACAGGAATTAGAGTTCTGTGTTTCAGGCTCCTTGGCACTGAACACAGGCAGCAGATGAGGACAAGTGTTGTCTGCAGTTCTTTCCCCCCTAAATGTGGTACTTTTCACTCACTGCAAAGATTGCCATGCTAAACCCCAGTCCTAATGGGCAGGAGGGGGCTGAAAGCAGCAGCTGCATGAGGCTGGGTCCCCTAGCAGGAGATAGCTGTGGAGGCAGCAGTGCCAAATCCAGAGGTGGAGGGTGGGGGGGAACATTGCTTCGACTGTCAGTGTAGGGTCAAGGCAGGATCTAATGACATGTCTGACTGCCCAGCTGTGTGACAGGAAACAGAATGAGCAGCCTCAAAGAGTGACATTTGGTAGGAAGATACTTCATCCCTCCTGGGGAGGAAGGAAAAAGGCACGAAAGGCTGCTTCTTAGTGCAGTACTTCTTGTTTGGGGCAGGGGGTGGGGGAAAGTGTTAAAAAGTAGGAGCTGGGCTTTGCTGTCTTCCCCCTTTTGTAGGGTCTGAAAAACAGGAGAAAGTGAGAGTAAAATTCCTCCCATTTGGCTGTGGTCACATTTCACACTTGTCCTGCACAACTGCAAGTGACAACAAGCAGAAGACAATAGAGAATCCAGACTCCAGCATTTCACAACCAACAACCGCAATGACAAACATCAGATTCCATGAGCCTGGTGCCACATGTCAGCAAATACTCCAGAGCTAGTGGCTTACAGTGTGTGTCCCTGCAAAATGTAGAGCATCTGTGGCTTGGTCATAAAGGGCACAATGTCACTCTGCTCTCTCTAAAAGTCACCTTCACAGCTGGGAGTTTCTTGCACTGAAAAGGAGGGAACTCAGATGGGGTTGCTCTAAGAACAGAATGTTTCTGTATGGAGTTCTTAACTGCTTACCAGCTATAGAGTCCTAGAGTCCTAGAATGGCTTAGGTTGGAAGGAACCTCAAAGCATTTCTGTATCATTTAAGTTAATATTACCTAGATTCAGGTTGTCTCTCCCACTTATAGCATCATAGAATGGTTTAGGTCGGAAGGAAACTCAAAGCATTTCTGTATCATTTGAGTTAATATTACCTAGATTCAGGTTGTCTCTCCCACTTGTAGCATCAGAATGGTTTAGGTTGGAAGGGACCTCAAAGTATTTCTGTATCATTTGAGTTAATATTACCTAGATTCAGGTTGTCTCTCCCACTTACAGCATCATAGAATGGTTTAGGTTGGAAGGGACCTCAAAGCCTATCCAGTTCCAACCCCCCAGCATAGGCAGGGACACCTCCCACTAGAACAGGTCGCTCAAGGCCTCATCCAACCTGGCCTTGAACACCTCCAGGGAGGTTGTGGAGCACAGAAACACACAATATGATCAAAGAAGCACATCAAAGATCGTATTCTGTGCTTCTGTGCTCCACAACCACCCTGGGCAACCTGTGCCAGTGTCTCACCACCCTCACTGTAAAGAACCCTTTCCTAACATCCAGTTTCCATGTCCCCTCTTCCAGTTCAAACCCATTCCTCCTCCTCCTGTCATTACAGGACCTTGTCAATAGTCTCTCCCCAGCCCTCCTGTAGCCCCCTTCAGATCCTGGAAGGCCACTCCAAGGTCTCCTCCAAGCTTTCTCTTCTCCAGGCTGCAGAGCCCCAACTCTCTCAGCCTGTCCTCACAGCAGAGCTGCTGCAGCCCTCTGAGTACCATCGTGGCCCAAGGGGAATAAAAAGTATCCTTATTTTCTTTCCCAGCAAGTAGACTTCCAGTTCAGACATGCACCCAGCCTACCCCAGAGGCACTGTCCCAGTTCCCACTATTCCTTTCTTGAAGAGCTGTAGGAGTATGTAAGATGTCCAGGATGGGCTGGCACAGTAACCACTTCTGAAGGAAGTCAGAGAGGAAAAGCCCTTGGGGCCTCTGCTTACCAGCTCTGAGATCTGTGGCTGTTGCCATCAGATCTGTTCAGTTTGCCTTTCCTTGCAAACTACCCTGAAAGAAAAAAGAAGCACCAATGTGCAGCAGAGTTTAGGGCATTTAGAAGTGGAGGGGAGTCAGCAGAACTGGGCAGTTCAGGAAGGATATGGAACTTCTCGAGAGGGTCCAGTGCAGAGCCACAAAGATGATTAAGGGAGTGGAACATCTCTCTTGTTAGGAGAGGCTGAGGGAGCTGGGGCTGTGCTGCTGGGAGGAGACTGAGAGATGACCTCATTCAGATTTATAAAGATGTAAAGGTGAGTGCTAGGAGGCTGGAGCCAGGGTCTGATGGGTGATGCCCAATGACAGCACAAGAGGCAATGGTGGAAGCTGAGGCACAGGAAGTTCCATGGAAACATGAGGAGGAATTTATCCACAGTGAGTGTGACAGAACCCTGGAACAGGTTGCCCAGGGGTGTTGTGGAGTCTCCCTCTCTGGAGGTATTCAAAACCCACCTGGATGTGTTCCTGTGTGATTTGCTGTGGGTGATCCTGCTGTGGCAGGGGGGTTGGACTGGATGAGCTTTGGAGGTCCATTCCAGCCCCTGGCATTCTGTGATGCTGTGAACCCCACAGCTTCCCCTTTTCTTTCCTACACTATTGAAAATTGCCCTGCTCTGAAGAAGGGCACATGTTTTCACTTTTGTCCCTGATTTCAGCATCCAAAATACACTCCAGTCCACTTATCCTCTTAACTGGATATATGTAGTCTTACAGGCAGGATAACTACCAAACACAACTTCCACATCCAAAAAAAAAAAGGTTTGGTGATTTAGTTCAGCATTAATCGCTCAAAGTTAATCTTGGGCTGATCTATAACCTGCAGTGTGTGAATCCATTTTCCACTTTGTCACTTGGTCAGCACAATTGCCAGCATTTTAAAAGAGAAGACTGAGAGGAGATTGAATAAATGTTTATAAATCTCTGAGGGCTGGGGGTCAGGAGTGGGGGGACAGACCCTGGTCACTGGGATAGGACAAGAAGCAATGGATGGAAGCTGCAGCACAGGAGGTTCCAGCTCAACACAGGAGGGAACTTCTTGAGTGTAAGGGTCCCAGAGCCCTGGCACAGGCTGCCCAGAGAGGTTGTGGAGTCTCCTTCTCTGGAGCCTTTCAAGGCCTGTCTGGATGTGTTCTGTGTGACCTGAGCTAGATTGTGTGGTCCTGCTCTGGCAGGGGGTTGGACTGGATGAGCTCTTTGGGTCCTTTCCAACCCCTGAATCCTGTAACCCTGTGATTTTGTCCCGAGGCAGGGAGATGAGCTTGGCAATAGAGTGTGGGATATGTCTGCCTGTGTAATAAGAGCTCAGAGAAGTTGCAACACTCTTCCTTCATGTTGTAATTTCTCTTGTAATGTGGTGGAAAGGAATTCTTGTACATGCACCTGTGGAAAACTGGAAAGGATCATTGTTTCAAAGGTTGCCCTTTGCATATAAATCACAGCTCTGTGTGCTTCCCCATTTTAATTGGGTGACCTTTTTGAATCCTAGGGACAGGAGCTTAAATTCTGGACCTGCCCAGTTGGTTTAAGGTTTGAAGTCAGTTCATGATCCAGCAGTTACTCTGCTTTAAATCTGAGAGGCCAGAGTGGGAATTGGAGAAGAAGTTCTTCCACTTGGCAGGTTCCTAATCAGAACTCACAGAAAACTTTGTTGCAGACCAAACAGATGCATGTAACTTCCAGATGCATTTGGCAGTTTAATCCCTGAAAAGACCTTTTGGGATTCAACGAATATGAGGAAAACAGGAGGAGCAAGATAAGTGTCATACTTCCAACAGGACATTTCTGTGCAATTATCAATGTCAGCATCTCGTATCTGTCACTAATTACTGCACTGAGCTGTTAAATATTTAGTAGTAGTTTGTTTAATTGGGTTTGACTTATAAAGGACTCTGTACATAGTGCAGGTCCAGTTGCAGGAACCTGTTCCTCACTTCCAGCTAGGCAAATTTGTATTCACATAGGATGAGCACATACTGTCAAACAAGGGGGGTTGGTTGTGTTGTCTGCATTTTTACCTCTCTCTCTCTCTCTCTCCTCCACAGCTTTATTTGTCTTGAAGGTATCTAAAATTAGAGCACGGAGTAGAGGAATGTTGCTCGTGGATGTAAAATGGGAGGGAGGTCAGACTTAAGCTTGTTTACAGATGTTGTAGTTTAGGAAGCAGCAGCATGATAAATTAAACATAACAAGGGGGGGGAAATGAAAGCAGAGCACCAACTAGCCCAGGAACATGTGTGTCTGTACAACACTCACTTAATCCCTGAATATCTTATTAGGCACTATTGCCTATCAAAGCTCCTTGTCCCCTGTTGCTCTGTTGTAAAAGAGCTGCATCTGAAGCTGGGTTCGTTCAGCTTTGGGTTCTGCCTGCTCTTTGCCTGCCTGTGTCTGACAGGGTGAGGAGACTTCTGGCTGTGGCCTCTGCAGAGGGTGTGCAGGAATCGATCAGTGCCTGAGCGGTGTTCACTTTGCTCTCAACCCTGCAGGCTTGCTGCTATTCTTACTTGTTCCTGCCCTGAAATTCCTTGATTTCAGAGGAGTTTCTCTTAATTTATACTAGGGTAATCGTAACTGTACTCTAAAGTAGTGAGACTGTGGATGATAAGACTCAGTAATAAGTAATAATCATAGCATAGCATCAACCAGGCTGGAAGAGACCTCCAAGCTCATCCAGTCCAACCCATCACCCATACCTATCCAGTCAGCTAGTCCATGGCACTAAGTGCCTCATCCAGGCTTTTCTTGGACACCTCCAGGGACAGTGACTCCACCACCTCCCTGGGCAGCCCATTCCAATGGCAAATCACTCCCTCTGTGAAGAACTTAGAATCATAGAATCAGTCAGGGTTGGAAGAGACCACAAGGATCATCCAGTTCCAACCCCCCTGCCATGAGCAGGGACACCCTACCCTAGAGCAGGCTGCCCACAGCCTCATGCAGCCTGGCCTTAAACACCTCCAGGGACGGGGCTGCAACCACCTAATAAGACTCAGAAGTGCCTCTTTTTGCCTTTTTTGTTTAAGCTTTTTTATTCCCCCTTATTAAACAATTTTCTTAGCGGAGAAGGAGACTTGTGGGTTATTTTCAGACATTGGCAGTAGCACAAAAACCTACAAACACGACCTAGACCTGCGTCCCCATTGGCAGCACAGCTCCTTTTCATTGATTTGTAGGTTCACAGAATGGTTTGGGTTGGAAGGGAACTTGAAGATCATCCAGTTCCAACCCTTTGCCATGGGCAGGGACACTTCCCACCAGCTCAGCTTGCTCAAGGCCTCATCCAACCTGGCCTCGAGTACCTCCAGGGAGGGGGCATCCACAACCTCCCTGGGCAATCTGTTCAGTGTCTCACCACCCTCACTGGGCAGAATTCCTTTCCCAGTTTGAGTGAATTGCTGTGCATATGTTGTAGCTGTTGCCCTCCCTCCCCATCTCCATCGCCGCTTACAGGGGATGATCCACACAGCCAGGAACACCTCTCCTGAAATGGAAGAGGTTGCTGTAAGCTCCGCTGCGTTTCAATAAACACCAGGCAAGGGAGGATTATGGAAGGCTATTTCCTGGCACTGGAGGTTAAACCAGCCTCCAGCTACTCTGATTTATGTCAGAGGCTTAACCAGGAGCCCCCTGCCAGCACTCGTAATGAGGGAGGTGCAAGGATAGCGCACAGATACCTGCGTTCCTGCCTGTTCTCTTCTGGTGACAGTGATGAAAGTCCTATTTGTTGTACCTAGGAATATATGTCATCCTTTGCCATACAACAAATGTGTGATATATGCACTCACACACCATAATGAACCCAGAAGGAATCCCTGACATTTTATTAGTGACTTACTGGAAGCCTCTGAAGAAAAATAGGTATCGGGGGTTTTGGGTTGGGATGGGTTTGGGTTTAATTTTCAGTTTGCCTCCCAGGGAGCTTGCTCTCCAAGTTGAGATTTTCTCTTTTTTTTATGGGTAGGTTTCCTCTGGCCCAGCTGGAAATGCTTGAGTAGAAGAAGCAGAAGACTGAAGAGCTTTACGTAGATACAATAAAGGGCACAATCTGTTGAGCAGCGCTGCCGCTTCAGAGGCATTAATGTAACAGTGAATCATGTAGCTGATGTGAGCTAATTGAGATGAATAACCACAGCTCAGTGTGGACTTTCCCTAAATTGTCATTGCCAACAGTGGCCAGTCATGACCTGAGATGACCACTTAATTGGCCATCATGTCTGAGAACAGACCTGCTTCTCAAAGGCTGGTAAACATCAATTCACCACGCAGAAGTGGTATTTATAGGAACGCAGATTCTCTTGGGGTTTGGCCCTTTCTTTGTTGTGGAAATAGCTCTGCTTCAGCTGAGATCAAATCCTCATTTCCTTGGGAATCTCGAGTTGCAGAGACTGTGTTTTGTTAGGTCTATGATCCAGCTTGTCCTGGTTGAAACTCCATGCCTAGGTTAGTGTATTTAAAACCGCACCGGCGCTGCTCCTGCTCTACCAGCTGCAGTGCACTACTGGAGATGCTGGTGACAGGGACACCTTGCCTGGATTTTGTTCTCTTTTGTCCAGAACTCCAAATTCTCCATTTGGCTTCCTACTTTCAGCCTGGAGAAGATGAGGCTCAGGGCAGACCACTTTGCTGTCCACAACTACCTGAAAGGAAGGTTGTAGCCAGGTGGGGTTGGTCTCTTCTCCCAGGCATCCAGGGACAGAGCAAGAGGACACCGCCTCAAGCTTCACCAGGGTAGATTCAGGCTGGGTGTTAGGAGGAAGTTGTTGGCAGAGAAAGTGATTGGCATTGGAGTGGGCTGCCCAGGGAGGTGGTGGAGTCCTGTCCCTGGAGGTGTTCAAGCAAAGCCTGGATGGGCACTTAGTGCCATGGTTTAGGTAATTAGAAGGTGTTAGGTGATAGGTTGGACTTGATGATCATGAAAGTCTTTTCCAACCTGGTTAATTCTTTGATTCTGTGAGGCCACCAGGACAGCTGGAGCTGAACCACTTGCTTTGGAACTGGGATTGGGTCGACCTGGAGATGAGGTAACTTTGGGAGCTTCTAATCACTGCCTGCCAGTGCCTTGAGCTGGACTGGACCCTAGGAAGATGTTCTTCAGTGTGAGAGTAGTGAGACTCTGGAACAGGTTGCCCAAAGTGGTTGTGGATGCCCCTTCTCTGGAGGTGTTTAAGGCCAGAGTGGATGAGGCCTTGAGCAACCAAGTTTAGTTGAGAGGTGTATTTTTTGCCTGTGGCAGGGAGGTTGGAGTAGATGATGTCTAAGGTCCCTTCCAATCTGAGCCATTCTGTGATTCTATGATCATCTCCTTTCCAGCTCAGGGTAAGTGTGACCATTGAAATCTGAAGATAGACTCAATTTTCATCAGAACCATGATGGTTCCTGGGATGAAACACATCAGCAACATTTGTCAGTTCCCAGATTTCAGACAGAACAGCTTCGTTTTGTGGTTAGAACAAATTGTAACTCATGTTTTATGAAAGGCAGGGAGGAGCCTGGGAGTGAAAATAATCTATGGTCACCTCGTCTGTTGATGAGCTTCAACTGAAATTGCACTTTTTGTGTTTTAACCACGTGGAAAAACTGGAAATGTTTTCCATCTGAGTGTTCATAGATGCTCTGTCAGTACAATTTGCCATTGGAATGGGCTGCTAAGGGAGGTGCTGGAGTTGCTGTCCCTGGAGGTGTTGAAGCCAAGCCTGGCTGGGGCACTTAGTGCCATGGTCTGGTTGACTGGATAGGGCTGGGTGCTAGGCTGGACTGGATGATCTTGGAGGTCTCTTCCAACCTGGGTGATTCTATGATTCTATGAATTAAGGACCTAGATATGTCCCTAACTTTCAGCTAATCCATTCTGGGGGAGGTGAGCAGTGGAAATGATTGCCCAGACTGTGGGAACACAACTCCCGTGTCCACTCCATTTTTACCTGTACAGCAGCTGAGCCTGAGGAGCCCACGTAACAGAGTAGTCTCAAATGCTTGCAGCAACTCTGGAGCCAGAGCCTTAATGTTTGGGAGCATTCAAAATAAGTTTACTGCTTTCAAATGCTTTGAAATGGCTCCAGATACTCTACTGAAACCACCTCCTGACTATGCAGACCTGATTTCACATGTGATTTGGGGCTGGCTGAGCCTCTTCCTCCCTTGGGATGAACATCAGGGGGAAAAAAAAGAAATCCTAACCCTGAGGTCTGTGAGACTGAGAAACAGTCTCCCAGGAGGAGCCTTGGAAGCTCTAATTAAAATTGGACTGGGCAAAACAGTTGAAATTACACTATAGGCAATAATCCAGCACTGGCAAGATGGGTGGAGAAGATGCCCTAATGGGTCTTTTCTCCCTTTAAGTTCTATGAATTCTTGTTCTTCTCTTTTATTATGCTATTTCACCTTTCCTCCCCACCCTTTTCCTTTCTTCAATGGTGACACAGTGCCAGCTAGAAAGTATTAGAAGTTGCTATTGTGAGCTGACTAAGATGATGTTAAATGTCAAAAGAAAATGCAGCAGTTCTTCTGCAGACTCTATGTGGAGGCAAGAGAATCAGAGAATCAGTCAGGGTTGGAAGGGACCACAAGGATCAGCCAGCCCACCCCCCCTGACCAGGCCCAGGGACCCCCTCCCCTAGAGCAGGCTGCCCACAGCCTCAGCCAGCCTGGCCTGAAACACCTCCAGCCATGGGGCCTCAACCACCTCCCTGGGCAACCCATTCCAGCCTCTCACCACTCTCCTGCTCAACAACTTCCTCCTCACCTCCAGCCTGACTCTCCCCACCTCCAGCTTTGCTCCATTCCCCCCAGTCCTGTCACTCCCTGAGAGCCTCAAAAGTCCCTCCCCAGCTTTTTTGTAGCCCCCTTCAGATCCTGGAAGGCCACTATGAGGTAACCTCAGAGCCTCCTCTTCTCCAGCCTGCACAGCCCCAACTCTTTCGGTCTGTCCTCATAGGAGAGGTGCTGCAGCCCTCTAATCATCGGCTGAGGACATCAGTGCATTTTCTGCTCTGTGAGGCTCTGGCTCATGCCTCCATCATACATGTTTATCATTTTGGCCCTTCATCTTCTTTGCTTGTGAGAAATAACCAACATTCCACCAAACCTAAGGCAGGTGTGGAAAAGTCATTTCCTCCATCCCATCCCTCAGATTGCCGGAGACATCTATCCAAATGTTTCAAAGATCCCTAAAGATCTGGACTAAATAATACCTCCTTAGCTCTTAATGGGTAGGATGTGTTTAATCTTAGTATCTCACAGATCTAAATATCTCATCACTTTAGCCTTGGGTATAATCATATTATAGCTAGCCAGGGAAGAACCCTGCCATGGACTAATGGGGCTTGCACAAGAGTCTCTCTGCTGGGATACTGAAACAGCACAAATTTGAGGGAAGGGAATAAAAAAATCAACCTTTTCTGTGATTTTTCTTTCTTACCATTCTGTCTGAGTAAGTTTCATTTATTTGGCTTTGATGTTACCACTTAATACTCTCCTCCCTTTTCCCCCTGCCTTTCCACGTGTGTTTCAGCATTGTCCTGAGCAGAGCTTTCTGCATGAGTGGTCTTATGTCCTGGCAACCAGCTAAGTAACAAAGCATCAGACCTAAGTTCTGGAAACCATGACACAGTAGAACTACACTGAAGGCTTTGCTGGGCTTGCCTCTTCCGTGAACTTTTATGAGGAGAGGCTGAGAGCTGAGTTTGTTCAGCCTGGAGAAGGCTCAGGGCACACCATGGACCAGTTCATGAAGGGAAGCTGCCAGCAGGATGGAGAATCCTTTTGTACAAGTTGTCCCATAGCAAAGCCAAGGGGTGATGGGGTCAAGTTACTGCTGGGGACATTCCCATGGGACTGCAGAAGGAAATGTTTGTCCTTGAGAACAGTCAGAGAGTGGAATCATCTCCCAAGGGAAGCAGTGGAGTGCCCTGCATGAGACAGTACTGCATCTAGTTCTGGAGCCCCTGTTACAAGAGGGATATGGAGATGCTGGAGTGTGTCCAGAGAAGGACCACGAGGATGATCAGAGGGCTGGAGCACCTCTCCTATGAGGAGAGACTGAGGGAGTTGGGGCTGTTCAGTCTGGAGAGAAGAAGTCTCTGAAGTTACCTTCTTTTGGCTTTTCAGTATCTGAAGGAGGCTACAAGAAAGCTGAGGAGGGACATTTTAGGCTGTCAGGCAGTGACAGGACTGGGGGGAATGGAGCAAAGCTGGAGGTGGGGAGAGTCAGGCTGGAGGTGAGGAGGAAGTTGTTGAGCAGGAGAGTGGTGAGAGGCTGGAATGGGTTGCCCAGGGAGGTGGTTGAGGCCCCATGGCTGGAGGTGTTTCAGGCCAGGCTGGCTGAGGCTGTGGGCAGCCTGCTCTAGGGTAGGGTGTCCCTGGGCATGGCAGGGGGGTTGGTACTGGCTGATCCTTGTGGTCTGTTCCAACCTGACTGATTCTCTGATTCTCTGCTTCTCTTGCCTCCATGTAGAGTCTGCAGAAGAACTGCTGCATTTTCTTTTGACGTTTAACATCATCTTAGTCAGCTCACAACAGCAACTTCTAATACTTTCTAGCTGGCACTAGCAGGGTGCTGGGCCAGCTCAGTTAAGCTCTGCTGTGAGCTAGAAAGGTTGGGCCAGATGATCCCTGGGGTCTCTTCCAACCTGGCGCTCTGGGATTCTGTTGCTGATTCTGGACAATGCCACGCACTTGTTAGCAGCAGACAGCGTGTGAAAAGTGTGGTACAGGGTAAGAAGTTAGACTAAAGAAGAAGGGAAGAGAAGCAGAGAATGTTGATTAGAAAGTATAATTTAATAGAACGCGTATCGAACCAAATGTATTGATTAATGTGGAAGATATAGTACTGATATTGATTCCAACTAGAGATTTAGTACCAAAAGCTGTAAGCCAAAAAGCTGTTGCAGATTGCTACAAAAGTCAGTTTAATGCTGTCCTTGAGAATGCCTTCACAAAGAAATTCTTCTAATGTTTGAGGAGTAGGTAGAATGCGGTAGATGTCAGTTTGATCCCGGAGGGTTTTATTTTGTACTCTAATAGCTGTTACGAGCCTACATTATATCCAAGGAGTAATTTTCCTTAGGGGTGCCCAGCTCGCTTTGTGTCAATATTCTAGCATTTTAAGTCACGTACAGTATGTGCTTCTGGGAACAGTGCAGGAGCCAGCCAGACTCATAATGGTCTGCATTCATTAATAAAGGCAGAAGCTTCTGTCCCTCCATTGCCCACTACAGGGATACCTCCCTGGTCTTCAGGGACCCGTACAGACACATTTAAAGAAAGGTTTATTTTAGAGTGGGCAGGAGATGAAATGCAGGACTTGCAGGCATTTCCTAAGTCAGCTCTATGCCCGAGCACAGGGGTGACCTTAATGGGTCAGAGAAAAATGCGGGTCAAAAGAGTTATTATCCAGCCTGTTGGAAACCAATTGCTTTTGTTATATATATATATATATATATATAAATGGTGGTGCTTAAAGCTTGGGAGCAAAGTAAAGTTTTGCTTTACAGCAGGGTGGTGTGGGACATCCTCTTTTCATGCAAGGAAAACATCCCCTCTAAGGTGATCCGCGGTGTACACAGGTAACAGACACCTGATAACGTGGAAGGGACCGTAATGATTTAATCAGTTGTGCTAGTTTGAGCCTAGCTAGCATGTTTTGGTGAGAAGAACTAGATGATAGGCTGAGAAATGAAAACAATGGTGAGGTCTACTTCCCTCACAGTCTTGCTGGGATGTGTAAAGAAGAAAGGCAAAACAAAGATTACTGCACTTGCTTCTTCTCTTCGCTGGGGAGCTTTGCCTGCTGGGGAGAAGCTGAGGCTGCTGGCTGGACTCCATCTTGCTTTCTAACCTCACCCTCCTTTTGCTTGGCTGCTTCACCTTGCTTTTTAACCCTCTTGGCCGAACCTCCATTCTTCCTTAGGACTGGGGTAAGGTTGAGAGGGGTAGGGGGAAGGTGAGGGGTGGTTGAGAGCCCCTCCTGGGGACTCAGGTTTCTGGGAGGGGAATTGTGTTTGTATTACCTTTTTTCCCTTGTCTATTTCTGTCTATCACTGTATATACTGTAAATATCTGCTTGTAAATTGTGCCAGCTGTAAATATAAGCTTCATTCAGATTTCCAGAGCCGACTGAGTCTAGTCTGGGTGAGTTCTAAAAGTGTGGGGGGGCAGGGGACACCCAAACCATCACATCAGTAATGATTGATTAGTTGTGTTTGTGTTCCTGAACTAAGGGGAAAAAACAACATGCTGCTGTGGTGCTGGTACCATCTGTTGGAGTAATGCATCCACGTTTTGTCTTTGTGTTCCTTCACCTGTGCCTTCCTGGTGCCAGTTGTCAGGCTGCTGTCTTACTCAGTAAGAAAGCAGAGGTCCCACTTAGGCTGACTGCAGCCACAGCTCCCATTAAAGATTCTAATGAGCCAGGGAGGCTGTGGCTATCTCTGCAGCAAGGCTGTTTTTTTTTGGTCTTAATTGTGATGCTGTGGGCAGGAACTTCTTGTTAGCTAATACTTCTGGTGTGCTCTCTGAAACACCAAACAACAGCCAGCATCAGTACTTCTTTTGTCTCTAGCACTCCTGCAAACAAACCTTTATATCTATATCTATGTATCTCTCTCAATATCTAAATATAGATATATATTTATTACTGGTTTTGGTTTTTTGCTTGCTCAGGAGATTCTTCTATCCAATATTCCTGTGGCATCTTTGCATGTGTTTATTGTTTTCTGACCAAGTAGGTTCATAGAGTCATAGAATTGTCACGGCTGGAAGGCACCTCAAGGATCATTTAATCCCAACCGTCCTACCATGGGCAAAGGCATCTCACACTAGATCAGGTTGCTCTTCCACCCAGTATTCTTGTGGCATCTTTGTATATGTGTACAGCTTCATATATCAATATATAGACATACACATACATACATCTGTATATAATATATATGCACATATATACACATCTATAATATAATATAGATATACATATATATACACACCTATATATATATTTTACATGGGTAAAAT